>VXCM01002160.1:95381-109198 GCA_014773175.1 Lucifuga dentata | reverse complement strand
TTTTTTTTTTTTTTTTTTTAGAATTTTTAAACATTTTACACCTTTAGGTGAGGTGTAACACAAAAATGACAAAAATTGAATCACAGTTTTTTCTAAAAAAGTTGCTGCATTTCTAGTAATGCTAATATTATGATACTGATGAAATCTCTGATTTCTTGTGTGTGTGTGTGTGTGTGTGTGTGTGTGTCCTTCTTAAAGGCATGTAATGAGTTCACAACCCATGTCATGAACCTGTTGAGAGAGCAGTCTCGCACGCGGCCCATCTCACCCAAAGAGATTGAGCGCATGGTGAACATCATTCACCGCAAATTCAGCTCCATCCAGATGCAGCTCAAACAGAGCACCTGTGAGGCTGTTATGATCCTGCGCTCCCGCTTCCTCGATGCCAGGTGTGTGTCCTCGTACATGTTTGTATATACGTGTGTGTGTCTTTGTATTTTCAACTTTTTAATCACATTCATTCTCCGGCTGCAAATAACCTCCCAGTTTATAACACAATCTAAAAGCCTCATGATGTGCCTCTCTCTGTGAATGGGTGATGCAGGAGGCCTATATGAACTGTGGTGTTACTTGCCTTTTTTCAACTTACCACACATGCTAGCGAGCTCATATGTGGTTGCCATTTGGAGCACATACATGACAGTGGCTAATAAGAGTTCCCTCCATGCTCCATAACACTAACTGTTTCCCTTTTTTAATGTAATCGCTTGTTCCTTTCATGTGTGCTTTGGATTTGCATACATTTCTCTGAGGATAAATCTCACTCAAACTCTGAGTCAGAGGCATAACATTTAAATGAGGCATACGCTCCCTACAAAGCTCCCGATTTATTTTCTTGCAAATGATTGTGGTGGTGTTGGTGAGGGGAAGCAAAGCTTTGGCTGGCTGAGAGGCACCGCCATGCTCAGCTCCACTGATTAATCTGGTGCTGCTGGAATCCGTGCTGTGTGCATTTACATATTCTCCAGCAGACATTTGGAGTGCGGGACAGAGATTTCAGCACAAATCTCCTCACCAATGGATGCATGGAAAGAGATTTTACAGGATTCCCTTTCAGATTATGTAAAGCCCTCTTTAGATTGCACAGAGACATGATAGGTGTAGGAGATGAAGGGTCGGTCAACTCACGGGCATCGACATATGATATCTCCTCTGTTTTATGGCGCCATGTGGGAGACTTTCATGGGGTCCGCTTTCATTTGCAAACTTTAAAGGGCCATACCGTCCATTTTGCATGTTTGAGCCTAATATATTCAATTTTCATACATGTTACGTTACTGACAATCATTTCCCAAAGGATAAAACCGTATTTCAGCTTTCCTGATATTTTGCAAAATCTCTTAATCTTTAAAAATCAAATATTCAAGCGATACACCCACCTTAAAAATCCATGTTCCTCCTGCTAATAATTATGCAGCCTTAGGAAATCACAGTCATTTAAATTTTTCGATGAACACAGGTCTTCTTTTGGGACTATATTCTCCAGTGGAGACATACATTTTTTTCTGTGTACTTCTGCAGTACTTCTGTGTACTCAGCAGGACATAAGTCCCGCCTACAAGTGAATCTGATTGGACAGTCCACTCCGTGAAGCACACCACAGCATTGGATCTAGAGAGACACAAAGTTGGAAGATAATGTTAAAACCATGAAGTGTGTCGCTCCTGGATGCAAAAATTCTTACAGCCATTACAATTTGGAACAACTGCATTTTCTTACTTTTCCTACTAACGTTGAACAGTGCAGGCTATGGCTAACTGCAATCCAACTTCCAGAGTATGGCGTCAGTACACTGGTGGCCGTAATAAGTTGTTACGGGTTTGCAGCAATCATTTCACTGTTCAGATCACTCCGCACATTTTGTTGCGCTTAAACGCTAATATTACGTCACTTCTAAAAAAAAAAACTGAATACACGTCGTTCGCAATGACCTATCCCAAGAACGTTTCAAGTATCAACAAGTTGATTTTAATAGCGTACCAGAATGAACTGAAACCAATGGAGGTCTGGAAGGCAGGAAAAACATTTTTAATTCACCGTTCCAGTAGTATGCTTTGGGAAATGATTGTCAGTAACATTACGTGTATGAAACATGCAAAATGGGTGGTATGGTCCTTTAACCAAAGCAGTAGCATCACTGTTTCCAGTTGGATCCATGCAGTGTTGCTTCTGTGCTTCTGTTCATTTTAGCATGTTGGGATAATGATGGTTTAT
Organism: Lucifuga dentata; assembly: GCA_014773175.1. NCBI lineage: Eukaryota > Metazoa > Chordata > Actinopteri > Ophidiiformes > Bythitidae > Lucifuga > Lucifuga dentata. The sequence goes on along the minus strand of VXCM01002160.1, from coordinate 106,984 downwards.
CTGTGTTTACTAATACACAGTCACCATTATTCTACTGAAGTAATCTCTAGAATAAGATGTATCTTGATGTACGGCAGCTATAAGGGTTCTTAAACCTCTTTTTCAAACATTTAAATGCAACAAAATACACAATAAATTAATATGACTCTACTGCATTGTTGTTACTATCTTGGATGCTTTATTGTAATTCATTAAAAACTGTAGTTCTGGGCTACATTTATCTTTTGACTTTTTACAAACCCTCCCAGAGAAAACCTGGGAGCAAAATGAAAATTTCTACTTGCCAGAATTTCTCGGATGGACCAAACACCAAAATGTCAGTTTGATGTTTGTGGCTGCATGAGATGTTGATGAAAAACTGTATAAACTAGCATAAAACAGTGTAATCATAAAGGGTGTCAATCTGTTTCCCTATGTGTTAATGTTACTGTGTTTGGATGGAGTGTAGCCATAAAACCAGAGGGGCTCTGATTTATTGTAACTTTTCTAAGGAGTTCCTACCTCCAAGTACTATTACTGTGAAAATGTCAAATGCATAATATCATTACATAACACTCATAACTTTTTTAAAATCTCATCAGACATTGTCTGTTCATATCTGAATAATATGTCAATATTCGTTATGTCCTTGTTACACAAGTAAATGTCAAGATGAGAGACAATTCATTTTCCTGCAGGACGTTGAGCATAAACATGCAGCAAAGTTCTTCCAGAACCTTAAAAGTTTGGGCTTCACTTAACTTTATTCTGTTTCTCTTTTAAAAAAAAAAAAAAAAAAAAAAAATTCAGACGGAAAAGACGGAACTTCAATAAGCAGGCAACAGAAATCCTGAATGAGTATTTCTACTCACACCTGAGCAACCCGTACCCCAGCGAGGAGGCTAAAGAGGAGCTGGCAAAGAAGTGTGCCATCACAGTGGCCCAGGTAACTGCAGAACACCCCACCCACTACACCCCATCCACTACACCCCACCACTACACCCCATCCACTACACCCCACCCACTACACCCCACCACTACACCCCATCCACTACACCCCACCCCACCACTATGTGACTTTTTTCAATCATGAACGATTACAAACAGTAATGACTGAATCTTGGATGATGCAAAACGAGGTTCAGCCTCCTGTGTCCACATACATAACAGCAGCTGTCTTGGACGAAAACAAATCTACAGCCTGAGAACAGACGGTTACAGAACTCACCAGACTAACGTTTCCCGTGATAGCGTTACACTAAAACAAACATGGATGCTATACAGCTTGCAACTGTTGTTGTTGAAAAAGAAAAAAGTACAGAAACGTATAGGAAGTGGTGTAAGCTGTGGATGGAGAAGGGTATTCCCTGCAGCAAGCTAATATGCATGTCAAGTCAATGTTAACTTCCTGTTTGTCTTTCTCCTTCCTCTGTCGTGTCACCAGCTGATGTTTTCATTAGCTGTTGAAAACTACTATTGAGTTTCCAGTCTTTTACCTGCATATACTTGTCAACTGTTAAAAGATTTGACCCGATAAATTCAAACATGTTTGATTGAATCGTGACCTAGACCAGGAGTTCCCAAACTTTATCATGTCAAGGATCCCTAAATTGTTCCATCTGAGGCCCCCTACCTACCAAACATATTACCCAGCCATATATATGATGATGAACTGATGAAAAATGCCACCTGGTTTGCTAAATGTGGTCGAAATTGAGAAGAAAAAATAGGACATTGCTTATTTTGTCATAAAAAAAAAAAGATTTGTAAAATTTTAAGATGATAATTTTATTTATTTGTTTTTACAAATTTCTCAGCTTTAATAAGATCTGAACAAATGAATCATCTGTGAGCCAAACATCATCATTCTGATCGTCATGTTTACAGACACGTCCTGCAACTTTAGAGACAATATTGGAGTATAAATACATTAAAGAAGAACAAACCAAAGACTGTCGTCATTATTTACTCCAAACCAATATTACACAGAGACCTCATGATTTATGAGCCTCCAACGTCTACGTTTTGTGGACACGTTCACACATGATAAAAACTGATAAATGATAAATATATAGACATGATAAACTGTGATTCGCTGAAATTTAAGAAAAAAACCCCAGATCATCACAACTGAAGCATCACGTTACACCAATCATGTGTATTGAGCCTTATGGAAGATAGAAAACTGTTCCATAACAAGTGTGGCAATGCATGTCATTCATCTCTTCATCTTTCTAGATTTGACTCTGCATTATAGCTTGACACATGGAGTCTCCATGCTGCAGAGGAGCATTCAGAATTTTTACTGAATTTTTTTTTTTTTTTTTTTACCAAAGTTTCCATTTCAGTATTCCACAGCAATCTCCATAATTATCATTCGGGAAAGATGCAGAAGAAAGGCACGAAATGAAGACTGAAAAAATGAAAGGATAAAATGAAAAAAATAAATTTGACCCCCATTACCGAGATGTGAATTCACAGAGGACAGATATTATCAGATGACCTCTGTGTTATACTTGGTCATTTGTAGTTTAATTTTTTCTTACTAATTACAGACATGGCAGATTAGTGAGGGATTAAAGGAACATACCTGCGATCGTACATGTTTGAGCCCAATGTATACAATCCGTATACACGTTACGACACTAACAACCATTTCCCAAAATATGCTACTTTAGGTGTAAATTTCAGAATTGTTTTTCCTACCTTCCAGGCTGGAAGTTCAGTTCATTCCAGTACGCTGTTAAAATCAACTTGTAGAGACTTGAAACCCGCTGAGACATGTAATGTAATCCATCACGACAAACGATATCTATTAGGTTTTTTTTGCCAAACTAACTTTATTTAACCGATCTAACATGAAGCTGCACAGAAGATGCCAGGAGAAAACAGCTTTTACTGAGAAATTAAAACGACCATACCTTCTACAATCATGCATAAGTGTTGGAAGGCAAAACATTGAATTTTAAGGTGTGTATATCACCTGCACATTTGATTTTGAAAGATTAGGGAATTTGAAAATATAACAGGAAAACTAAAATACATTCATGTTTAGGAAGTTGGTTGTCAGTAACATAAGATGCAGGTTGTACAGTATATATTGGGCTCAAACATGCACGATCGCCGGTATGGTCCTTTAAGATTATAGATGACCTCTGTGATTATTACAACCACACTTGGTTCCAAAGAACTAGTCCTGTGCAATGTCATTGTATCCGCAAAATGCGAAGCTTTTGTCTTAAATACAAATATTTTTCTGTACTGGAGCACCAAGACGCAGCCTGAAGGACTATTTCTACAAAACGCATGGTTTCTTTCAAACTTCATCATGAATATATAACTCGTTCTTTCTAATCGTGACAGCATGCATATATTAGTGAAAACTTTTATTTTAAAATCAATTGTTTTTATACATAATGCATCACAAGTATGATTTTTAAAAGTGCAAAAATTTTTGCAATGCTCTATGGAGCAAAATGTTAATCAATAGTTTAAAAAAAAATCTTATTTGCTGCCCTGTGTGTGAGTAACAGATCATCAGCCTCTGAAAACACCAGGCAGTCAGGTTGTTAGCATGTGGATGTTGATTTACTTTGCATTTTTCAGCAACTTACAACACTGAAATATTTGTGACAAGCAGAATATTTCAACACATTTTTGTTTTCATCCTTGCACTCAAGTTGTTCTGAGTCCTGCAAGAATTGATATAAGGAAAACAGTGACAACACCGAGGTAACGAGCAGTTTGTGTTTGGAATCCATCATTTAGGAATGGATTGCTTTCTCAATTGGTTTCATTAATTTATTGCAAACAATTTGAGGATGCATCTGGCCATGATTGTGGAAACTACTCAGGATCTGAATGATTTGTAGGGTTTGTCTTTTTTGCTCATAATAAAGAAGAATGTTTACCTTCTTTGTGTATTGGAAATGTTGGAGGATTGATTTGGTTTTCATTTTGATGTTGTTTATCATTAGCGCTGAGATTACCCCTATGGCTTCATCTGGGAGTCCATTAGCTGTAATGGGTGTTAGCGGATGTTGACTGATTGGTGCTTATGTGAGTTCTGATGATAGTTGCAGTCAGGGTGACATAATGAGACTGTTATTGGCAATCATTCCATTCTGGCACTAATGTGGATTCACAGCACCAGTCTATGTAGCCCCTTCCTCTGACAGAGGCTCATGCCATTAAGGCCAAACAAGCTAAACACTCCCTGTTTCTCTGAGTGCTTGCTTTTGGAGTATGGTGAGGCTCTATATGTTAAGATTGCACAATAAATAATCTACATTCTGTTGTTTGTTTGCTCAGGTTTCGAACTGGTTTGGGAATAAAAGAATCAGATACAAGAAAAACATTGGTAAGTTCCAGGAAGAAGCCAACATGTACGCTGCAAGAACTGCCGTCAATGCGGCTAATGCATCCTCACACGGAAGTCAAGCAAATTCACCCTCAACTCCAAACTCTGCAGGTGAGACAGGAAGTCCCTGGCTCTGCTCAGCTGTTAGACATATGTAACTTTTTGTATAGTGTAGATGATTAAAGCACATTAGAGAGTATTTCAGTTCTAGCAGTGGTGAAGATGTACAAGAAGGCAGCTCTTCTTCACCAAACATCTCTATCACCTGGTAATGCACCATTAGATTAGGTAATACACAATAATGGAACAAGTACAGCAGCAGCACCTTAAAGGACCATACCGGCCATTTTGCATGTTTGAGCCTAATATGTTCAGTTTTCATACATGTAACGTTACTGACAATCATTTCCCAAAGCATACTACTGGAACAGTGAATTAAAAATGTTTTTCCTACCTTCCAGACCTCCATTGGTTTCAGTTCATTCTGCTATTAAAATCAACTTGTTGATACTTGAAATGTTCTTGGGATAGGTAAACCATCATCACCAACATGAGATGTGTATTCAGGTTTTTTTCAAAGTTACATGATTTTAGCATTTTTAAGCGCGATAAAAAGTGCAGAGTGATCTGAAAATGCTTTCTGTTGTCAGTTCTTCACTACAGCACTTGAATGCACCACTAGGAAGCATTTTCAGATCACTCCGCACTTTTTATTGCACTTACATGATAAAATTACTAAGGAAAAAACCAGAATACGTCTTGTTCTAAGAACGTTTCAAGTATCAACAAGTTGATTTTAATAGCATACCAGAATGAACTGAAACCAGTGGTGGTCTGGAAGGTAGGAAAAACATTCACTAGTCAGTCATTTCAGCAGGGGGAAATGATTACCAGTAATGTTACGTGTATAAAAATGGAATATATTTGGCTCAAACATGCAAAATGGCCAGTATGATCCTTTAAGAGCAAAGCCCAGCTGAGCCCCATGCCAAGTCTCCCGATGCTGTCTGTCCTTTTGACTTCTTCTCAGTTAACAATATTCTTCATGTATGATTCAAAATTCATCATATTACTCTGCAGGCATATAGGATCACGTTTGCTGCTTTATTAACATGTAAAGCAACAGTCCGACATTTTTGGGAAATTCACATGCTTGTTGTCTTACCTGGAGTTAGATTAGAAGAGGTACATAGGTGATGCAAAATCCCCGCCCACCATTGCAACTTGAAACAGTTTGCCTCCATCAAAAGTCATGTCCTGATACAAAAGCAGACAAACCTAGCAAGGCCATTTACGCCATTGGTCTGATTATTGTTTTGTTCTTACAATTGGTGTTTCTCCTTGTTAAACAAGTAAAGAAGACAGATTTGTTGTTGTTGAATGGCATTCACAGTTTTGTCAGACCAAAGCTTGCAGTTTCCCCTGATTCCAGTCCTTGTAGTAAGGATCTCTGCAGGCTTCTGGACACGCAGAGCTGAAAATGATCATGTAACTCTGAAAAAGACGACAAACAAGGACATTTCCCAAAACACTGGACGACTTCTTCAGTTCTTCTTTCTTCTGCCTTTGGATCAGTCTTGATAACTAACATGCAGGGGTGGAAAGAGTAATACTCAAGTAAAAGTGCTGTTACTTTGATGAAACTTTACTCAAGTAAAAGTACTTGTGTAGAAAATTGACTTAAATAAAAGTAAAAACGTATCTTGTTTCAAATGTACCCTAAGTAAAAAGTACTGAGTTACATTGTTACCAAAAAATGCAAAAATACATACATTTTAAAAAATTTTGCTGCAAAGGTCTCCTAGTAAAGACTTAGCATTGACTTTTCTACGTGTTTAAAACGTGTTATCCTGTTGAGCATTCTAATATTAATTAATATTACTCTACATTTGGGAGGAAAAAAAGAATTGCTGTCAATTTAACCATTATAATATTTGACTAACGATAATATAAAAATTCCACGCTGAAACTGCCCATCCTACACATGCTAACGCTAAGTCAATTAACACATGCTAGCGCTAAGGTCAATTAGCTCAGTAGCTACCCTTAATCAACATTAATGTGTGCATTTTTCAGTAGCTAGNAAGGTCAATTAGCTCAGTAGCTACCCTTAATCAACATTAATGTGTGCATTTTTCAGTAGCTAGCAAAACTGCAACCCAGAAACAAGTGAAAGAATATTATTTTGGGCATACAGGTAGATGTCAGCTAGTGGCTAGTATTAATAATTAACAGGGTAAAGTAGCTAACTTAACTCCGCATGTAGGTTTGATGCTGAGTTCTGATTAGCCGCTAACTCCACATTTTTCAGCATCAAAGTTTGCTGCATGCTGTAGCTGTGTGTTTTTTTTCTTTATAAAGCTAAAGTGGTCGTTTAAATGTGGCCAGGGATTGTTTTCTTCTAATTCATCGGTTTTCTGGTCCTCTGAGCATGACTTGTTCTGTTTGTTGTTGTTTGTTTTCACTCTGTAACAGATGTCAATTAAAATGCCAAAGCACAATACTTGTAATTAAAACTACTTAAGTAAAAGTAAAACTACTTTTTTCAAAGTTACTCAAAAAAGTACAAGTAAAGAAAAAATGACTTTGTTACAGTAATGAGAGTTAATTCCACCCCTGCTAACATGACAATAACAAAGCACATGTCCAGCGTGAAACTTGCCTGACATAAAACTCTGTTGCAGCTGCAGTTTCTGTCCTCATGTCAGTTATTCCTCTTGACTCATCTTGTGCCTGTACTGATGCCTGCTGCTAGCTAACCTCTTCATGCTGGTCCTCCAGACTCCCTGGACGGGCCAGTTGGCTTTTGCACTGCTTGTTCTCCCTTTCTACCTGTGATTCCGGTGCTCCCTCTCTCCTTTCAGGTTCTGCTGGCTCTTTTAATATGTCAAACTCCGGGGACTTGTTCATGAGCGTGCAATCTCTCAATGGAGACTCATACCAGGGGGCTCAGGTGGGAGCCAACGTGCAGTCACAGGTAGGGGCCCCACGCAGTGAAGCAGATAAAACAGGGGCAGACGCACCTCATTTTCAAATTAAGGCTTGTGCTGTTTCACTGTTGGCTCTTACACCATCTCAAGGACGGTCCCAAAGAGTGTCGTCTGACCTTTGCATTGCATTTAGTTGATACTGATATGTTTACCGTGTCAACAGTTTATTATTTCAACATGCAAAAGATATCGCTTTTGTCATAAATGGTCGTTTTCAAAGGCGTATTCACATTGTTGGTGCAATGCTGCACTCTTATTGTGACTCCGGTTGTCTCTTGTGTTTGTGTGTTCTGTCTGAACTTGCTTTGTTTGCTGTTACAGGTGGATACTCTTCGCCATGTTATCAGCCAGACAGGCGGATACAGTGAAGGACTCACAGCCAACCAGATGTACAGTCCGCAGGGCATCAATGTAAGGATTTTTTTCTTTCTCCATCTACAAATTATTTCAAAGCCATAGGGCTCAGACTGACACTTAGAGGGGCATGTCTCTGCTCCATGGTCACCTTGTTGATTGCCTCTGTATCGTGGATGCCATGGGCAGCATGCTGCCTAGCATATGCAGGCATGGGCTTCGCCACACACATGCAGAGCCGCCGCCTGAGCCTGTCACGTTCTATCAGTTCTGGCGTAGCACCTGCAGCCGTGCACGGCCAGCCGTGAGGGAAGTGCGCAAACAGGTGACACCTCCTGAATAGCACTTGTAAGCCCTCAGATGACCTGACCCATGATTAGCAGCTCTGGGGAAGAACCTCCCCTTAAAACCGCCCTGGACATCACGCCGCTGGTGGAAACAACTCCTTATGTGTGTGTGCAACCCTCATGTTTGTGTCTTATTTTGTTCCAGATTTTGGGTCCGTGTTTATAGAAGTGGGGGCTGTTGACAGGAGGGGGTGGGGTTGCTGGCTGGCGGCTGCAAACAGCACGGAAATTCACAGCGACAAGCCGTGTCGTAAAGAGGAAAATCGATAAGACAGACACAGGGAGAGCAGAGTGTGGACTTGGGACAGCAATCCAAGCGCATTGCTCAGATCATGTTCCTGCCATACTAATGGCCCTGACAGCGAGCCGCGCTGAGAGGACGAGGACGGTCACAGCTGTGGTTCCTCTGCTGTCATCGTTGTGCATCAGTGGCCATATGATAATCAGACGAAATGTCTCCTGTAAAAAACATGCATGTGTATTCATATAGGCTTCCTGACTGCTCTGAGTGCATCCTGCAGCCAGCTGTGCTACGCTGAGAGGCCACTAACGTATTCAGGCCCTGTTCTTCTCAGTCCTTTGACCTCACAGATACGGTTCTCCTTGGACGCCTGCTTGCTCTCCCACATCTTAAACTGACACAATGTGCTGTTTTATTCACTTTTATAGCCTGTAAAGAAGCCTCGGGATGCATAATATAAGAGCAAGATGTCTGTCAGCTGAGCTGTTTGCCTAAGATGAGATTTATGTAGCTCAGGCTACTAAGTCAAAAATTTGGCTCTTCACTTGACTTTTTTCCTATAATATGACTGACAATGTGTGCTGCAGGTTTATTTCTTAAACTGCTTTGGTAAGGCAAAGCTACTAATTTCATATATTTTATCAGTATTTTATAGTGATTAAATACTGATTACATACTAATTTAATATATTTTTACCAGTATTTAATCACTATAAAATAACCTGATCTACAACCCTGATATTTGGCACAAAAATCCTTATGATCTCACATGATTTGGAGTGTGGCATATTTTTTATGTCTTATCAGCACAGTGGACTTCCAACATGTATTTTATAAAAGTTTTATCTTTTAAACAATGTTTTAAATTCAAAACACATAACAAATATAGATATCCTAGACTTAGAAATGTCCTACAACCCGGCTCTGCATATGAAATGACCCTGAGTTTGAGAAATTCTGTTATATTTTTGTTGTTAAGTATTTTTGCAGAAAACCAGTCTCACATTTACACAGACATATGAAGACACCAAAAGTGAAGCAGAGATCAAAAGATGAAAGTTAGAAGAAATGCTCCATCTGAAATTAAATTAAATTGAGCAGGTGGAACATATTGTGAGTGATTTCTAGCAGTAACGATTGTAATTTTGAAATAAGCAGAGAGTCACCAAAGTGACACAAGCTGATCATCTCTGATTTTTGATTATCTATCTACTGGCTTAACTGACTGGCTTTCTGGTTTTTCTGACAGCATTAAATCAACTATTAATATCCTGAATGCTCTTTAATAGGGCTGGGCTCCTGGAAAGGACATATATATCATCTATTGCAGGGATATTCAGTAAAATTCAGGGGGATCTAGTTACTCAACTATCTCTGCCTGTGGGGTGTGTAACCACGAGATATCTAACTAGACAGAAATCTCTGTCTGTGGAATCAACATCTCTAGAACCCGGCACTGTATGAAGTTGATATTCAGCAGGTTTATTACTCAGGACCCAAGACGTGCAGTGTCGTGTGTGAAGTTGTTTGGATGAGCGCTTCTCTAATTGAACTGTGCTGTAAAACGTAGTTCGCGTGGCAGGATATGCTCCGCTCCAGTGCCATGGTCTCAACCTGACCCCATACAGCAAACAAAGCTAGCTCACGAGGATGTGCAGAACAAAATGATTGCAGGCTGCAACACACACCATAAAGTCCGGCTCGTTCCAAACACACACGTTTTAAATGGGCATTGCACTAGTTATACATACTGTAACTACGATTCAGAAGGCTTCATGGAAAAAATATAAAGCATCAACTTCAACATTTTTTTAAATGATTTCAACTAAAGTGCTTTTCTTAGTTAAAAGTATATTTTCAAATACGAACTTCATAATCTAAAAATTTATCTTCAAAATAATTTATCTTTTATTTCTCTTCAGTTCTCTAAAGAGCTTTTTTTAATCCTGTACATTCTCATAAAAAGTTAAAGTGCATATCTTTGGTAAAACTGAGGCATAAAACAGAAAAAATGAGGATAAAAATAAAAGTGCTGTTTAACGTTGGCACTTTTTATGACAGACTGAACAGATCAAACACACGGGTCTCGGAGCGTTTGCTACTGAAAGAATGAAAGCATATTTATACGTCCTCTCATCCTTCAACTCTCACTTTTCCTGCTCAACTTTTCTGAACTTTGAGTCATTGGGCACATTTGACTGCTAACATGTCTGCTCAGCTAATTTTCAGGCCACAGTGAGTCTTTATGTTGCTACCTGATCCATACTGGAAACCCAATTTGTACTACACATGCATGTCCAGATCTGGAACATCCCGTCTTTCAATGTTGCAATTTACAGCAGTTTCTGTAGAGTCAAATAAAACTCAAATAATACTTAAATAAAACTTAAATAAAACTCAAATAAAACTTCAACAGTAGGTAGAGTCAAATAAAAAGGAAAATGGCGACTGGATGCAAACATGTTTCTCGATGCAACACGCCTGCATAGTACAAATCAGGTTTCCGGTACAGATCGGGTAGTGACACTTTACGCGATTGGACAAGAGGCTTCGGCCAGAGGACCCATAGAGTCCCCCCGCTGAGCTGTCCCCGCAGCACCTGCTGAAAATCCTCCTAACCTTAAAATATAAGCTAGTATTAGTATCACAATAAAAGCCCCTCTGGGTCCGGATCTGGACCGGAGTCTGCTAGTTGGTGTCCACTATTCTGTTATATGTTATTATAACTGTAAGTCTCATCATTGTATTTACTTAGTTTCACATACCTTTTCATATAACTTCTTCATTATACAAATTATTAAACAAATTTACCTGAAGATTGAATTAATGTAAAGGATGAAGATGGTGCATTTATTCATGATATGGATTTGAAAGTGAAGTCTCTGATGGGGTAACATCAGAGACTTCAGGTCCACTTGAGGACTTGAGGTCCACTTGGTTCAAAACATGATTATTTTTTTTTTTTTTTTNTTTTTTTTTTTTTTTTTATGTCATTTGTTCTAACATGAGGTAGATTAGGCGTTCCAGATTTGTCTTTAGGCTGTGGCTGACTGTATGTTTGATAGCAGAAGGTATGGCAGCATTACATGTAGTATTCATGGTCTAGTTTGCCCTCAGGACCTCCATTCGCTGCACCTCACATTGCCAGGCTACAGACGAGCCAGCTGAGTAACGAGTGTAACCCCCCTCCGTCCCGTCTCTGTGTTTTCTAGGCAAACGGTGGCTGGCAGGACGCTCCGACCCCCTCATCAGTGACTTCACCTACAGAAGGACCCGGAAGCGTTCACTCTGACACGTCCAACTGATCTCCCCCCTCCCCCCCAACACCTTCTC
>VXCM01002160.1:62040-89210 GCA_014773175.1 Lucifuga dentata | reverse complement strand
GGGTTGGTGGAGAGAGATCTGGAGACTTGGTCCATGCTAAAGGAATTATGAAGAAAGAGAATTACCATTCCATCCTTCAAAGACACACAACTCCATCCAGTTTATGAATTCTTGGTCAAAATTTCATTCTTCAACAGGACAACAATCCAAAACATTCATCAGAATGATGCCAAAATTACATCCATTCAAAAGAGAAGCAGAAGGTTTTAGAATTCTGATTGGCCAGAGGGGGTTACTGTGACCAAACCAAAGTCTGAGTGCTTTGATGTGTTTGATGAATTGTGACAAATTCTTCTTGAAAACTAATTAGTTACATTTATTTTATTTATTTTTGCCATTTCCAGTGCAATAAATTATTATTTTTTTAATTAAAAAAAACCCAGATGATTATTTATTTATTTAATCTAGGGTGGCCTCAAACTTCTGGCCTGTAGTGTATCTACATGCGTACATGAAATTTGAGGGACAGAGATCAATTTTGGAGGTGATCCAGATCAAATTCTGGATCCAGATGAAGTTTTGAGCCTGTAAAATCCTCGGTGGAGGTACAGCTTGCTTCTCTGTGTCTTCTTGTTAGAAACTGTGTCGCCTCACTGCTCACATTATATCAATGACAATAACAAGGTTTGCAAAAAGGCGACCGTATTCATAAGGCATAAAGTGCATCGATATATCAACGCCTGTCAGCATGATACACACACACACACACACACACACACACACATACACACACCAAAGCTGTACATGCCTGAGGGAACGGCTACTGAAGCAGACAGTGGAGGTCTGTGTTCTGGGGGTTTGACATAATGGGGAGGCTTTGTCTTACAGCAGCTATCAGAAAGCCTCTCTGCTTAACATTATGAGCCCTGAAACACACTTCCTGCTCCCTGTTAGATGCTCAACACAAACAAATGAATCATGTTGGTGATACAAATGATTGAATCTCTGAAAATTCACAGGAAAGGTTTTGACTTGGATCTGTAGGAACAAGGCCATAGAATTAGCGGCTGTGGGTGTGTTCCACTTAATGGTGCAGATTTCAGATTTGGAGACGGTTCAGTTTGGCAGAGACTCATACGTTGCTACTGGAATGCCTCAGTCTCATTTTGCTGATGCCACCCACAGGTCTTCAATAATTTTCTCTGATCTCAAGTTTCATTAAAAAAAACAAAAACAACAGATTTGGAAAAATTTCACAGAGCAGTGTGCGTCATCAGAACATTTCAAGTTGTTTAAACCGTGGAATGTTTGGATTACAATTTGTAGAATACTTACACATTCAGGATGTGGGAGTTTAAGACTATAAACTGTTTCTTTATGTTTGCCTAAAGCTTCCACAATGAACTTTATCGTGTTCTTCAATTATATGAAAAATATTCTTTCAAAACAGTTCCAGCAGATGAAACAAAAATCAAGGTTATCTGTAGAACATGAATAAAAAAAAGGAATTATTTTCACTGATGATTTATTGTTGCTTATTTTCACACTCACATCCAGAGTAACAGAAGGATCTTTCATGTTCTCATGTAACTAATTTCACACATTTGAACTGTGTAGAGTAAAAACATGTCTTTTCATAACACAGCACTGCCGATTGTGTCGTCAATGTGTAAAATTCACCCAGGTGTGTGTGTGTGTGTGTGTGTGTGTAACCTGTATTATACAGCATGTTGTAATTTAGGATGCAGCTGTGATGAGTTTTCCTGTTATCCACAAGCGCTGGGTGTGACTACACCATCCTTACTCTTCTCTCTCTCTCTCAGACACACTACCGTGATTTAAGAAAGGAAATTAATATTCAAGGTAATATTCAAAGCAGAAAGTGGAGTTGTGGTGACACCTTCCCAACAGTGGAACGCTGCTGACCTCTCATGGTCTGTTTGGCTCTGGATGCCATAAATGAACAGAGGGCATCAGAATCCAAATTCAGCAGAGAAGACATAAATAGAAGAAGAAGTCTTAAAGGATCATACCGGTCATTTTGCATGTTTGAGCCTAATATATTCAATTTTCATACCCATAAGGTTACTGACAATTGTTTCCCAAAGCATACTACTGGAACGGTAAATTATTTGAAAAAAACGTCAGCCCTGCGATAGACTGGTGATCTGTCCAGGGTGTACCCCNCGGTAAATTATTTGAAAAAAACGTCAGCCCTGCGATAGACTGGTGATCTGTCCAGGGTGTACCCCGCCTCTCACCCAATGACCGCTGGGATATGCTCCAGGCCCCCCATCCCCACCCACACCCCATGACCCTCAACAGGACAAACGGGTTTAGAAAATGGAATAGAATAGAATAGCTTTATTGTCATTATACGTAACATATAATGAAATTACAGATGGATGGATGGGTGTTTTTCCTACCTTCCAGACCTCCATTGGTTTCAGTTCATTCTGCTATTAAAATCAACTTGTTGATACTCGAAACATTCTTGGGATAGGTAATCCATCATCACCAACAAGACGTGTATTCAGGTTTTGTTAGAAGTTTCAGAATTTTAGCTTTTAAGTGCAATAAAAAGCGTAGAGTGAATGTATGACTCCACCGGGGAATATAGTTCCAAAAGAAGACCTGTGTTTATGGAAAAATGTAAACGACCATGACTTCATAAGGCTGTGTAACTATTAGCAGGAGAAACAGCGATTTTTAAGTATCACTTGAATATTTGATTTTGAAAGATTAAGAAGTTTTACAAAATATCAGGAAAGCTGAAAGAGTTTTATTATTTGGGAAATAACATAACATGTATGAAAATTCATTATATTAGTCTCAAACATGCAAAATGACAGTATGGTCCTTTAATATGTCAGATGTAAAAACATTGTTGTGGCAGCAAATCTAAGAAATCTGTTTTGACTGTGGAGCTGAACATGTGATAGGCTGCCTTTCACAAAATGTGAGCATGGATTTATTACTCTCTTGACTCATTGCTTATTAAATCCTTCGGCATGATGACCAGATTTACGTTTGAAAGGTTTTGATGGTTGAATTATTTACACAATGAACATGACAAATTCATCTGAGATAAATTTAAGTAATAGAAATATTAGAAAAGCAAAAAAAAAAAAAAAAAAAANAAAAAAAAAAAAGAGATGAGATGCAAAAACCTACTGGAACACCTGCGCAGAGTAACCACTTAAAAAAAAAAATGCTGCTTAAAGCAGTGATTTAGCACATTTGACCTCATTTACATTTGCATTCAGCCAATCCAGAGCAGAAACGGGAGAAGCTCAGAGTAGAACCACTGCTCCCTGTGTAGGAGTCAGCTGAGGTAGTTTGGGCATCTGATCAGGATCCTCCCAGGTCCCTCCCTGGGGAGGTAAACCAGGATCCAACAGAGATTATATGGCCCATAGCCTGGAAACACCCTGGCATCCCTCAGCCTGCTGTGACCAGAATAAGCTACAGAGAAACAGATAGAATTTATATGTTTGCCATTTTCCAAAGCATACAATATATATATTTTTTTTTTTTTTTTTNTTTTTTTTTTTTTTTTTCATGTTTGCAGGCATTTTCATAATTTCCAGACAGCTCCAAATCAGTTAAAGGTGCTGTGAAATAATTATCTGAGATGTGAACAAACTGGATATAGGTCAACCATCAAAGTGAGCATCACAATTTTTTTTTAGATCAGTTATATGATATAATGTAACTGTAGACTTTAGAAATGCATGAGCATGCGTATTAAAATAAATACAACATATTCCATGTGATGATTACCAAATCCAAGTCCACTCCTCAAGTCTGTACGAGCTGATTTTTACTGAATACTGAAAAGATGAAAAAAACGATAGCTGCCTGAAAAATACATTCAAAGCTAAAAGTCCAGAGTTTGTTACAAATGCCAGCAATAATGGAAAGTATGAAAGTTGAGTGTGTGGTTTTGTTTTTTTATTTTTTTAAAGTGCATTAACTTTGAGTAACAGTGAGAGAAAACTCCATTCTTTCTGTTTTTTTATGTCTTTGCAGGAACGTACTTTTCATCTATGGACACCAAGTGTGACCTTGTGCAGCTTTGAGTTGTCTCAGCAGCATCTGACCATGGCGGCGGACGCGGGGGAGACACCTGCCTGTTTGAGGACAGAGGACGTATGTAGGTCAGCATGGGCCTGCATGCTGTGATACATCATGGTCACGGTGCTGTGCAGCAGGACAGGGATTGGAGTGGACAGAGCCACGGCAACGAGAAAGCCCCCCCCCACACACACACGTCACACGTCAGCACTGATAGTTCCTCACCCCCACCCCCTGACATTATCAGGCCACACAGAGCAACGTCCATTCTTATTATCTCACTCCTGCTACCAAACCAAAATGGCAAAAACAGAAGCACGAGGGGAAGAAACCAGCAGCGAGTTTAGGCTGCAGTGTTAAACATCAGACCAGTGTGTGTGTGTGAAATATTATGATAGTTGTTTAACACACTCACATAACCATCTGATGGTGAGGAAATAACTGACAATGGACCAACCATTAACACAGCTTACTTATTTAGGCTCAAAACATGAATGACATAAGTGAAGGATGATGCTTCATTACACTGAACAACACTTTAAACATTTTATTTATTAAAAAGTGTCCATAGTCCAGCTGTTTTTACAGTACAGAATGTGGTTCATCATCCCATATATGGTGACATACTGCCATCTAGTGGCTGACAGTTGTAATATTAAAGTGAAAATGTGTTCAGGTGTCACAAATATTAATGAAAATCATTTATAGAAGATGCTGTTACAGAAATAGCTTTACAGACAACTGAGAATGTGGAAACAGTGAAACATATATTCAGTCAAAATCAGAAAAAGTTAAAAGATCTGATCTCTGATCCATGATAGCAGGATCCTGAAGAAAAGAAAAAAACAAAAAAGCAAAGAAGGAGCTCATCGGTTGTAGGGATGCAGTGAACCTGAGGCAGACTTGATGTTTGTCTTGATGCTGCTTGGAATTTTTCCTGGAAAAAATGTTGGGGGAAAAAAAAATGACATGTTAACACCTCAAACTCAAGGCAAATGCAAAGAATCCATCAATTATAATGTGAGTATTAAAGGACCATACCATCCATTTTGCATGTTTGAGCCAAATATATTTAATTTTCATACACATAACATTACTGACATTTCCCAAAGCATACTACTGGAATGGTGAATTAAAAATGTTTTTCCTACCTTCCAGACCTCCATTGGTTTCAGTTCATTCTGCTATTAAAATCAACTTGTTGATACTTGAAACGTTCTTGGGATAGGTAATCCATCATCACCAACAAGACATGTATTCAGGTTTTTTTTTAGAAGTTATGTAATTTTAGTGTTTAAGCGCAATAAAAAGCGTGGAGTGAATGTATGCCTCCACCAGGGAATATAGTCCCAAAAGAAGACCTGCGTTTATAGAACAATTTAAATGACCGTGACTTCATAAGGCTACGTATCTATTAGCAGGTGAAACGTCGATTTTTACGGTGACTGTATCACTTGAATATTTGATTTTGAAAGATTAAGAGATTTTGTAAAATATCAGAAAGCTGAAATATGGTTTTATCTTTTGGGAAATGATTGTCAGTAACTTAGCATGTATGAAAATTTAATATATTAGGCTCAAACATGCAAAATGGATGGTATGGTCCTTTAACAGCAGAAATCTTTCGTGTCACGTAGTAAAGAATAGAGACTCACTATATCCAGACATAACAGGATCATATTAAGCTGTGTTTGGCACGACCAGTGCTTAAACACAATGTTTTATATTTGTCACTGGAAATGAACATTTGCATGTTCAAAAATTGTATTTGTTAGTACAAATTTTAAGGACACTGAACAAAATGTGAGCAGATGATCTGGAAAATACAAAGTTAACGAGTGTTACTGATAGTTTTACTTCAGACTGTTTTAAAATGTAGAGTGAACTAAACAAAAGGCCTGATCACCTTCACTTCTAATATTTAAGATTCATGAGTTTATCAGCTTGATCTTTTTTTTTTTTAAGTTTCCTACAAAAGTATATCAACCTGTTCCTATTTCATCAGCAAACATGTTTTATCACTGATAAGGTGAAGGTTTTACTTTCACAGGTCTCCTACCTGGCTGTCCCTGCTGCTGTGCGGTCACCGGTCCTCCCATACCTGCCTGCTGACCTGAACTACCACCAATGGTGACCTGCTGTAAGGTTGGGCCTCCACTCATCATGGGCCCTTGTCCCGGGTGTCCAGGGGCCACTGGCCCTGGAGGTCTACATTTGGAAAGCCCCTTTCCAAATGCAACTGCACCGACCAACGCGTTGGTGTCAGCAGGGTTAAACGATGGTTTGTTCTGTCGAATCGCTAAAACAAAAGACATTCAAGTCAATTTTATTGTCCCTCTTTGTAACCAAAAAGTGGAAATTTGTCGTTGGCTTCCAAAAAAAAAAAAAAAAAANAAAAAAAAAAAAAAAAAAGCTAACAAACAGCAGACATTGGACATTACAAAATATGAATAAACACTAACTGTACGATACATAAGTACACTAAAAAAAACAAAAAAACCAATCACATCACAGATAAAAAGTGCTGGAGTAAAGAGATAAAGTGCTGGGAGACGCTGATTTTGATGTGTCTGTTAGTTCCTGATTTAACTGTTTTATGGCAAATGGAATGAATGATTTTTTTATAGATATGTTTCTTTGCACGGGGAACTCTGTACCTCTGTCCTGAAGGTAGGAGCTGAAATTGGTTATTCAGAGGATGGGATGAGTCCTCTAAGATTTTCTTTTAACCAAATTGCTATAATGAAAGGGTAGTTGATGCTGTTTACACTAAGTTTGATTACTTTGGAGAGTTTATCCTTGTTTTTAACAGTCAGATATCCAAACCAGGATACAAAATTGAAGATGAGGACACTTTCTGTAAGGGACTTGCATGTAAACCGTGTTGAGAATGTGTTGACTGACCTCAAAGGTCCTCAATTTGCATAATAAGAGTCTTTGTTGTGATTTTNGTTGAGAATGTGTTGACTGACCTCAAAGGTCCTCAATTTGCATAATAAGAGTCTTTGTTGTGATTTTTTTAAAGATGTGGTCCACATCTTCTGAAAATGTAAAGGCTTGGTCCAAGATGGTCCCCAAACACTTTAAGGAGCTCACTTGCTCCACCTGCTGGACATTAACCTCCACAGGCTTAAAGGACAATACCGGCCATTTTGCATGTTTGAGCCTAATACATTCAATTGTCATACATGTAATGTTACTGACAATCATTTCCCAAAGCATACTACTGGAACGGTGAATTAAAAATGTTTTTCCTACCTTCCAGACCGCCATTGGTTTCAGTTCATTCTGGTATGCTATTAAAATCAACTTGTTGATACTTGAAACATTCTTGGGATAGACAAGACGTGTATTCAGGTTTGTTTTTATTTTTAGAAGTTTAGTCATTTTAGCTTTAAGCACAATAAAAAGCGCAGAGTTGAACTTATGTCTCCACCACGGAATATAGTTCCAAAAGAAGACCTGCGTTTATCAAAAAATTTTAACGACCATGACTTCATAAGGCTGCGTAACTATTAAAAGGCAAAATAGCGATTTTTAAGTATCGCTTGAATATTTGATTTTGAAAGATTAAGACTTTGAAAGATGAAAACCGTATTTCATCTTTCCTGCAAAATATCAGGAAAGATGAAATATGGTTTTATCCTTTGAGAAATGATTATCAGTAACGTTACACGTATCAAAGGCTCAAACATGTAAAATGGCCAGTATGGTCCTTTAAAAAAAAGGGTTTAGCAGGTTGTTCTTGTTGCTGCTTATACACATTTCTTTGTTTTGGACACACTTAAAAAAAGACTGCTGCTGTTAAGCCACCTTAACTCTGCAACATAAGCAGCATGGTGGTCAGGGATGTGCAGCAGTGAGGCAGGCCACTAAGGCCATGTCGTCTGCGTATTTGATAAGTTTAAGATGTTTGGTGTTGCACATTATTTCATTTGTGGAAGTTGAAAACAAACCTGGTGATAGAAACATGATAGATACAAAACACTCATTAAAGTGGTCTTACATTAATTAGCTGATGGCTACCGTACCTGCACTTTCTGCATCTCTGTCGTCACGAGGATTATTCAGCTTCTCCAGCAGATTAGAACAAAGTTTATTCAATGTCTGAATCTGTTTCTGTGGGGAAAATATCACCACAGAGTTTTAATGATGTGCAACAGTCACGTGGTAATGAGCAATACTGAGCGTTACTGAAACGTACGCTTGGAAACACCAAGAGCAATGATCAGCATTTATTACTTCCAAATTCACTTCTGTTAATACAGCACTGATGCACTTGATGACTTGTTAGAGTAATAACTAATCTGTAATAACTAACCTGTGCGACCTCAGGGCCAATACGTGCAGACTCTGCACTCAGCTGCTTCTCCTGCTCTTCCACCTCTGGATCAGGTTTGGTCCGCAAGTAGTCTGGAACAATCTCATGGCTGAACACCGGGACACGCTGCTCCGTTAGTTTCTGGACAGAAATAACAAGCAGACATGGTGGATGGACGGGTTACAGACGTCACAGAAAAATACAAACATGGGGGCTGTTAGCGTTCATTTCTGGCAATGAAAACCTGCTACACAGTGAACAGACTCTTCACTTTTTTCACCCAGCATTCTCCCCTAGACCAACTTGGGGACATAACGGGCCCTCAGAAAGGTTTACCTCTGCCAAGGATTTTACAGGCTAAACATTTGTTTTGGATCCTGGATCAAGAATATGATCTGGGTCCCTCCAAAATTTAATGACTTCTCTCCCCTAGCATTATCTGTTCCCCAAATGTCATTGAAATCCATCCACTGTGACCTCCTTAGCAGAGGTAACAAAATTGATGGAAAAAAAGAGGACCGGCTTTCAAAACAAGGAATAAAAATAATAAGAATAAAAATACTCACTGCTAAGTCCTCATCTCGGTCTGGAGACAGAAGCAATGGAATTATAACCTGGTTACGAAAAGATGGCGTCTTTTCATTCTTGAGTAGTTTATTGATAGTGTTCAGCTGACCGGATAGAAGAGCAAAGTTGTCCAGAACAGACGGCCTGAGGCACAAAAACACACATCAGTGTCTGAGAAGGAAAAAAAACACTGAAAAGAACATCTTAAATGTCAAATGTAACCTTTTGTATGTTCAAACTACAGCAAAAATGACAAAGCATTGAGCAGAATTTGTGACACTGTTTTCACCTCATTTTTCTGGTGGATAGTGAAACTTTCTGACTGACCAAGAGTGTATTTCAGAAAGCAGGTTTAGCAAATGACCTGAATTTATTAACTGAGTTCAAGGGCGTCTGAGATTTTCCGTTCCAAAAACTAAATCAGATGAACTCTGCGTAGGTTACCATGAAAACTTCTAGTCTGAAACAAATTTACAGAGGTTCATATTGGTGATTAAATCCCATTTAGGTATTTTATCGTTTCAGCAAAACTACCTGCCAGTCTGTGCGCTCGCTCTTTCTCTTTTCTACCGTCTTTGTAAACGTTACCATTATTTTGCACAATCTGAAAAATCTTAAACTCAAGCTACACACCGTTTATGTCAGAGTGAAATTATATCTGAAGGACTTGTGTGAGGAAACCTGGCTTTATTTCACTGCTTTGCCATTTCCATCAACGCAGCCTACTGTCTACAATATGTATGCATGTGCTGTTGAATGCAAAATATGCAACTGTGACGTTCACACACAACAGTTTCAAATGAAGCACCTGCTCTGGAACCCACCTTGGAACATGCCTGAGTTAGTCAATTTATGTTTGGCTGATATTAGGTTCAAAGTTCACCTTTCTTGAATTAGAATACCAGAAGTGTGAATTTAAAGGACCAAACCACCGATTTTGCATGTTTGAGCCTCATATATTCAATTTTCATACGTTAGGTTACTGACAATCATTTCCCAAAGGATAAAACTATATTTCAGCTTTCCTGGTATTTTGCAAAATCTGTTAATCTTTCAAAATCAAATATTCAAGCGATACACCCATCCATCCCATCCATTTAGCATGTTCTCCCCGTGTCTGCGTGGGTTCCCTCCGGATACTCCGGCTTCCTCCCACCTCCAAAGACATGCAGGTCAGGTGAACTGGGAACTCTAAATTGCCCGTAGGTGTGAATGAGCTTTGTCTGTCTCTGTGTCAGCCCTGCAATAGACTGGCGATCTGTCCAGGGTGTACCCCGCCTCTCGCCCTATGACCACTGGGATAGGCTGCAGCCCCCTGTGACCCTCAAGTGATACACCCACCTTAAAAATCCATGTTTCTCCTGCTAATAGTTATGCAGCCTTATGAAGTCACGGTCCTTTAAATTTTTCCATAAACACAGATCTTCTTTTGGGACTATATTCCCCAGTGGAGGCATACATTCACTCCACGCTTTTTTGTTGCACTTAAACTCTAAAATTACATAACTTCTGGTGGTCTGGAAGGTAAGAAAAACATTTTTTTTTAAACTCACGGTTCTAGTAATATGCTTTGGGAAATGATTGTCAGTAACCTAGTGTATGAAAATTGAATATATTAGCCTCAAACATGCAAATTTGATGGTATGGTCCTTTAAGTACAGTATTTGCTCAAGTGCTGACAGTTAATGATCAGTTAACAGTTGACAGTTGATAATCGCACTGGTAAAGTATCTGGTTTAAACTGAATCAGGGCAACATTGCTCCATTAGGATGTCGAGAGAACTCCAGCCATATATATGTCCTTTATAATATTTCACCACACTCATAAAAATAACATTTGTATAGAATCAGTCATTAAATTCAATCATCTGCAAAGCCTCGCCTTAACCTTTGGTGTTTGGTTTCTATAGGAGCCTATTGGTTCTCTACAAACTCATCTTGATGTATTAACTTTAGAATTGTTTTAGAATGGAATTTTTCTTTCAGATCATCTTTGAAAGTTTTTCTGTAAAATCTGAACTGTTTTACTGGATTTTTTTTTTCTTTCCAGTTGATGACCAGATTTTCTGTTTCCTTACCATGTTAATCGCTCATACTCATTTTCCAGTTTATAAATGAAACTGTGAAGGGCGTTTTTGACATGAGCCACTCGTGAAATGAGGGATTCCACCGACGCCTCCAACTGTTTTTCTTCTCGTTGCTGAGTGAGAGACAAAATAAATCAGTCCATCTGTCAAATAGAATTTAAATACACACAGAATTCACCAGAACATCACCAGTTAGCTTAGCTAGCTAATGCTAGCTATCGCCAATTATCAACAGGTATCGCTACCGAAATAAGAACTATATAATTCAAGCTAACGCACAAGTTAAAATACCAATTGCACATATAATTACAAAGCAGCGCGATGTCATTTTAAAAACATAATTACCTGCATCTTCTAAGGAAAAAGGACTTGAATGAAATTCCCAAACTCCAGGAAGATAGAAGCACTTCCGGTACGTTGGTTTTCAAAATAAAATCATGTGCTTTGACCAAATATCCATTCACATTTCTATAAATTACTAAATCTGTCTTAAAAACTGAAATACCTACATGTTATGGTCTTAAATCCACAAGAATGTTTTTAGTTTTTTTTATAATAACTTGTTCACACAAGATAGTATGGTGTAATGCTGTTGAAACTGTTGAGTTATAATTTACACATTGTTTTAATCCTGACTGCAGATTTTTTACTTTGGTGTCAAAGATTTTGGGTGCTTTTGAGTTATGTTCAGATGAGTGACATAATACTTCTCTTGCTATTGTAGCGTAACATAAAATTAAGTAATTGTAATTAAGATGTATTAAGTATGATTTTTTTTTTTTTTTTTTTTTGCGACTGAGTGATTCCGTTTCTGTAGCTTTCCTGCTGCAAAAAACAAAAAAAAACAAACAAAAAAAATACAACAGAGTAATTTGTGTTTGTTTTCTAACTGCGGAGACTTGATAAAAGTGTACGTGTAGTAATAAATCAGGTTTGCGACTAATATAAATCAATGCTATATTTGTTCCAAACATACAGGTACATCACTGGTGGAATGTGTGTCATTACTGCAATCAAATAAAAAAAAATAATGGTTTATGTAAATATTGGCAGAATCCTCAAATAGATTATCTGTCATTTATCTATAAACACTGAAACATCTGTCCTACTAAACCCCTTCTTTTATTCTCTTAAGTCCCAAGTTCACATTTATAGAAGTGATGACACATTAAAGCCAGCTGCCAAAAACATTTTAACCATGAGCAGAGGACTTTATATCACAAAGCAATTTATTTTGTTCCAAAAGGTGGCACAACAGCATTTTAGAAATCTTATAAAATCCAAGTCATAGAAAAGGACGTGCAAATCACAAAATTTCAACTTAAGGCTCTGGAATCTTCCTCTACAAAAACACAATCGTGCATTTTTGAGTAGTTACTTTAACAGCAGGGTCTGTATTATACAGTACATCCAGTCTTAAACCAAAGGAAGTCACAGATTGGAAAATGGTAAATGATTATGGTTCACTTCTCAAGTTCTGAGTTTCATTTCATACTATCCTGTCTCTCTTGGTATGCAGGCACTGTATATTGCAATCAAATTGCAAAAAGAGAGTGCTACACACACGACTAAAAGGAAGTGCTGAGAGTTTCATTCACAGTTGACAACGCTGCATCTTGGCGTATTCAGAAGTGGCTTTCTACATCACCCATTTCCACAACCACAGTCTTCAGCTGGGAGTAGTACTCGATTGTTACTTGGCCATTCTCTCTTCCAAAGCCTGGAAAAACAGAAGAGATCATGTTTGTTTTTTCTTTCATTTTTCCTGCTATTATTCAGTTAAAATTAGTTATGTTAGTCGCTGCAATAACATGGAATGCAAGTGGTGCCTCTTCCTAGTGGTGCATTCAAGTGCTGTAGAGAATGAACTGACAACAGGAAGCATTTTCAAATTACTCCACGCTTTTACGCTAAAATTACATAACTTCCAAAAATAAACCTGAATACACGTCTTGTTGGTGATGATGGATTACCTATCCCAAGAATGTTTCAAGTATCAACAAGTTGATTTTAATAGCGTACTAGAATGAACTGAAACCAATGGAGGTCTGGAAGGTAGGAAAAACATTTTTAATTCACCGTTCCAGTAGTATGCTTTGGGAAATGACTGTCAGCAATGTTACGTGTATGAAAATTGAATATATTATGGTCAAATATGCTAAATGGCTGGTATGGTCCTTTAACTTTGCATCCTACCTGACATTTTGTATCCTCCAAATGGAACTTCCACAGGGCTGATGTTGTAGTTGTTTATGAAGACTGTTCCTGCTTCCAGGTTCTCAGCCACACGGTGAGCTCGTGAGATATCCCTGACAAGGGAGAGAGGAAAAGGAGCAAGAGATATGAAATTAGTTACTATGGGGATTTTAGTCACACAGGGAAAACAGTGACTATATTCAAATTAAAAACACGAAGAAAAGTACATTCACAAATCACAACCAACCATAAAAACTTCTTGAGCAATGACTTCCAACTGACCAAACATTTTTAATGGAAAACCAGGACTGCAGCCAGTGGTATGCAGTACCATCCTTATCTTCAAGTACAAAAGGTCAGTCCTGTCCATACGTTACTGCATCACACCGCTGAGTTAAGCTAGTTTCAAGTACACTGGGTTTTTTTTACTGACCTCGTGAAGACTCCAGACGCCAAACCAAAGGTAGTATTGTTGGCTCTCTTGAGAACTTCTTCTTCTGTGTCAAAAGGCAGAACAGACATCACTGGTCCAAAAATCTCCTCCTTCACACATGTCATGTCATCTCGGCAGTTATCTGTGTTGGGACAAAACAACATGCAGATTAAAAACAAGCAAAAAAAAAAGGACAATTAATATGATGTCATATCATCAGTAGTATTTTTGTAAAACTAGTAACATTCTTAAAGATATACCAAGAATGCAGGGTGACATGAAGTAGCCCCCTTTCAGTTTGGGATCACTAGGGATGAAAGGCTCTCCTCCACAAAGCACATTGGCTCCCTGGGAAAACAGATAAGTCAAATTACTAACTCAAACAAAATAAATCAGCATAACATCAATAAAATTTATTTGAAAAAAAAAAAACTTTTCTTTTCCTTTTTCTCTTCTCGGGTTTGGAAATTAAAACATTTCTGTGCAGATAGCTGCAACGCACTGATAGCTTACTGCCGATGCCTTAAAGTCAAAAAGAAAAGTGCTGAACTACATAATAATAATAATAATAATAATAATAATAATACCGTTATGTTACTGACAACCATTTTCTATAAAACTGCATTTTAGTTTTCCTGTTATTTTGCCAAATCCCCTAATCTTTCAAAGTCAAATGTTCAGCTGATACATCCACTTTAAAATTCACTGTTTCACCTGCCGAGTGTAGAAGGGACGGTCNTGTTCAGCTGATACATCCACTTTAAAATTCACTGTTTCACCTGCCGAGTGTAGAAGGGACGGTCATTTTTAATTTCTCGGTAAAAGCCATCTTCTTCTGGGATTATATCTGCCAGGGAATATAGTCCCAGGAGAAGACAGCTTTTCCTGAGAATTTAAAAACGACCGTCCCTTCTACACTCGGACATAAGTGTTAGCAGGTGAAACACTGAATTTGGTGGGNAACGACCGTCCCTTCTACACTCGGACATAAGTGTTAGCAGGTGAAACACTGAATTTGGTGGGTGTATCAGTTAAATAAAATTCTTTCGACAAAAAAATTTAACGGACGTCATGTTTGCTGTGGTGCATTACTTATCTCATTCACATTTCAAATCTCTATAACTTGATTTTAATAACATAATGGAATGAAGTAAAACCAATGGCAGTGGAAGGTAGGAAAGACATTTCTAATATTTACCGCTCCAGTAGTATGTTTTGGGAAATGCTTGTCAGTCACATAACATGTATGCGGGTTGTATATATTGAGCTCAAACATGTAAAACCACCAGTAAGGTCCTTTAAGTTCAAGTTAAAGCTGCTATTACAGCTGATTTAATTACCCAATAGCTGCTGTTTTATGACTAATACATTTTTCAATCATTACAGGGTGAACTATGGTATAATTAGATTAGACGAACTATGGTTCGTCTAATCTAATTATATAAATAATTTACTCAGTCACCTGTTTCTTGGCCTGATCAACAAATCCCAGCACTTTCTCAAGGTGTGGCTTGCTGATCAGTGCTCCCATACGAGTTCCCTCCAGCAAAGGGTCTCCAACAACGATGGCCTTTGTCTTCTTGACCACTGCTTCCAGAAACTTCGGCAAGATCGCCCTTTGCACAAACACCCGGGTACCATTGCAGCAGACCTATACAACAAAACAGATCTGTGAGATCAAGTAAAACCCAACATAGTGTACGACAATCCACATCATCATATGTGACTATAAAACAGGTGTGGAAGAATGGATGGATTACAAAGTAAAAGGCATAATTGTGCATAAATGATACAAAAGGTCAAAAATCCTGTAATCTCACCTCTCCCTGTGACAGGAAGTTTGCCATGAGCGCTCCCTTCACTGCATTGTCCAGCTCACAGTCCTCAAATATAATAAGGGGAGATTTTCCTCCAAGCTCCAGAGTTACAGGCTTCACTCCTTTTGCAGACATTTCCATGATCTATGTGAGATGAGGATGCATAGTGTTATTATTAAGAAGCAAAACTAAATATTTGAAGAACAGTTCGGGGCCATATTTTGCATGTTTATGAGCATTTACTACAATTCACACATTATTACATTTGCTACAGGTCATCACATTATTAGATTACTGCCAAGCAGTTTAAAGCACAGTGTTAGACATTTGGTTGTATGTTTTTTCATCTTCCAGGAAGCCACTACTTTTGACTCATTTCTGTAAGAAAATCTTTTTCCAGAGTCTTAAAACTTGTTTGAGCTAATAATCCATAACAATAAACATCATGTCTTCTTTATCTGTGGTCAAATTATTGCGGTAGTGCAACATACTTGGAGAAATGGCAAGCAGTCAGGTACAGATTCAAGATTCAAGATGAAATTTGTGTGCTTCAAGCTTTGTGTTTCCAGTAGAATTAAGTAAAGGGAGACAAGATAAGTATCAGTTTGAGTCACATATATGTACATATATTCATAGCCATGTACACCTGTCCTATATCATATACATTGTATATGGAGGATGTGATGTGGTAATACACAGGGAAGTGATAAATAGGTGTTATAGTATTGAAGTACTGTGCATATACAAGTGGCATTGATATCGAATGAGTGACTGTGCAGGAGTGCAAGAGTATGTCTGTGTGTGTGAGAGTGCAAAAGTGTGTGTGTGAGACTGTGTGTGTGTGTTCATAAAATCCCACAGTTCAACAGTCTGATGGCTTGTGGGTAGAAAATTACAGGAAAATTAAGTGAGTAAAATTCATGGATTGTGTTTCAGCTGATGATGGAAAAAGCATCAGCTGGTTGGTCGTCTGATTGTGTTTCAGACTTACATGTCATTGTTTTCTGTATTTTAGTTTCCAGCACTATGATTTATGAAAGAAAAAAAAATCCTTTTTAGTGTGTATACCTTTTTGCCTGTTGGAACACTGCCAGTGAAGGAGACTTTGGCTACCATGGGGTGGTGGCAGAGCAAGGTGCCAGTCTCTGCACCGCCCTGTACCACATTGAAGAGCCCCTCGGGTACTCCTGCCTCCTTGTAGATCTCAGCCAGTATGACAGCAGTCACAGGAGTCATTGGAGAGGGTTTAAATACCATAGCATTACCTAACAACAACACAAACATAGCATTACTCCATTACTCCTTACATTTTAGCCTACAGGTGTTAATGAAGACTGAGACCCTATTCACAGGATAAAAATGTGTAGCACACATACAGCTCAACTCACCACAAGCCAAAGCAGGAGCAGACTTCCATGATGCTATCTGGAAGGGATAGTTCCAGGCACCGATTCCCACACACACACCAAGCGGCTCCCTTCTGGTGTAAGCAAATGTTCTGCCAGGAAGCTGGATATGCTGGCCTTTAGGGAATGAAAGCACAATCCAACAATATGCCACTTGCATAAGTTTGGGTTTAATTATAACAGAGGATCTAGCAGTGAAACATCTGATAATACAACATTTACAAAATGATCATATCAAATTTGACATGAAACCTGAAAGTGTCGCAGCCAAGCCAGCAAAGTACTCAATGCACTGCCAGGCAATATCAATGTCGACCTGTGCTTCCACAATAGACTTGCCATTGTTGATCACTTCCAGCTTTGCAATGTTGTCCCGTCGCTCCTAATTGTACAAGAAACATTTGACAGTTTGACGAATGAACTTGGGTGTAGCCTACATGGATAGATGCATGTCAGTTCAAGGAATACTGGGAAAAAAAATAATTTTGATTCTAAAATGTATGTTTCAGAATGTATTAACAAAATTTTACTATTGGTTTATAGCGCCACCATCAGGTCATTGATGTTTCTGTCTTTACATAAGTAGTGTGTGCACTTGTCTACCAAATGTGGTGACAAAATGCATGACTTAACACTTTTTGTAGAATGAGCCACGCCCACTCAACTTTTGCAGCAATTGTAGCAAAACAAGTATATAAAAAAGGGACAATGTTGTTTCATCTTGGTCCAGATATTCTACATTCAAACTTCTGTGATGATTGACTCAAAATTACTGGAAAAGGTATGAAAAACTGTTTTGGATTCAATTTAAAATGGCAAAAACAACAACAACAAAAACAAAATCTAGTTGGGTGGAAATGGGCGTGTCCTATGTGCTTGGATGTGTCTAGATCCAAGGAATCAAGAAAAAAAAATTATTCTATGACTTATGCTTCAAATGTTATGTTAAAATATAAAAGCAATTACAAGTCATCACTGCATTTTTTTTTTTTTTTTTTTTNTTTTTTTTTTTTTTTTTTTGCCTGGGTAGTGAGTGATATTTTCAACCCATGTATTATTTCTCCATAACACCCCTAATGACTCATACTCGCCAACAATGAAAATTGAAAATACGGGAGAAACCTATGGAAAATGGGAGTATTTAAACGCTCTCCCGCCGTGTTCCCGTTTAGTAATTTCTCCCGTATTTTGACAGTTATACAGAATGTAATTGGCCCAATAAAGTTGTTTCGGTCATTGTGTGGCGCGCCCCCTGGTGGGCCGTGGAGGTGTTACAAGTGCTTTCCAGGGGTCACCTGGAGCAATAAACAAACATAATACCGTTATGCTAGAAAATATAAATACATAACTGGGACAAAGCTACAGTGAACATTTTGGGGGGAAAGCCCTGTTGTCATTCAATGATAGTGACAGGATGGATTTCTTGCATCAAAGAAGCAACACAGACAGATTTATTGTGTGCACATCAAGGTCAAAGTGGGGGAGGAATCAACAACTACTCTCCTATTGGATACTTTAATCATCAGCTTCCATGTGTGTTGTGTAACACTGCAATTTGTTTGGCAACTTGCCAGCAGAGCGAGCAGGAATCTTAACGGTTCAACCGTCTTACCCTGATGATACGAGCAGCCTCCAGCATCACTCTAGCCCTCTCCATGCCTGCCATCTTGCTCCATTTCAGATAAGCGACGTGGGCACTCTTAATGGCCTCGTCCACTTCCTCAGCGCCACAGGGTATCATCTGACACAACACACGCCCTGCAGACAACAAGAACAGATTCAAACAGACCTCAAATGCACCGTTAGACAACAGACTGTCGTAATCATGGTGGCAATTCTGTTAAATTTAATATTGCTGCAGTTCAACAATGAATGCAGTCATTTCTGAACTGAGTCACCCCCTTTAAAAAAAATGCGACACTCCATCAAAGAAGAAGAAAAGAGTTGCGTAATAGCCTGGCCTCATATGAACTGTGGCACAGAAGCACAGCTAGCTGACCGATTAACCTTTAGACAGGCGTTATGTGCTTATTTAGCCTTCATCTCATAATAAGGAACACTAAATGTTGAACAGGACTAGAGTTACTAGACTTACCAGTCGCAGGTTCAAACACGGGCTCTGCGTTTTTCTCGTCCCTGGGTTTGACTCGTTTCCCACCCCAGAAATTCAGATGATCCGTGACAGCCACGGAGCCTGTGGAGGCTGTGGGCATGCTGTCCACGAGAGACTGGGCCATTTTCAGACGGAGAGAAGAGGCTACAAAACAGTTAAGATACCGAATAAAACTAACAATGATTTCAGCCTCACGTTCACACTTAATGCATGCTACTTTGTATTTTAAACATCACCACCGAAACCAGCGCGAAGAAAAGCTGGAAACTGCAAATCAGAACACATGCAACTAAAACACTTCAAGTACTGGAAGAGGAAAGAGTTCGCAGCCTTACCGCTGAGGAATGAGGATGAGTGCACTGTCCAGCCTTTAAAAAGGGAACACGCCCTCTCAGCGCGTCACGGCAGGACCACGTTGCATAACTAAAACATTTGAAGTTTTCTGTAAAAATGTAACAGGGCAGTAGCTGTTGGTATAAATCTGATGTTTCCCTCCATGCAAAAAATGGAGTTTCTAATGTAGGGGGATGGGCTCTGAGCGCAGGCCAATATGACAGATGAGACCATTTGGAGTTTCATGATATATCATGTTGATTGAATTTATTTGATAATGAAAAGATTTGAAGTCCAGACGACTTCACTTTTTTTTTTTTTTTCNTTTTTTTTTTTTTTTTCATTGTTTTTGGACTTCCAAAAACTACAATACATCAAACTCATTTGAAGCCACCTAAATAATATTTAATAAAATCCATGTCATGCAAATATACAATATTCATCTTATGGATTCAAAAAAATCAATAAAAAATGAAATACCATTGCACAGTGCAATGGTGGCAATGCAACATGTGCAACAATATGCAATAATGCAAACAACACGCAACATGGATCGAACACGTTCAATACGTGTAAACTACGTTGGAGTGACTGCAGAAATAAAACATAAATCAAAATGTAAAAGCTCCTGCACCACCTCCAACCAAATGCTCCTCCTGTCTGGTTACAGCATCCCACACCTCCAGACAGGCTCTAGGTGGCGCTGTTCTTTTGCCATGCCATTCCAGACTAAAACCACAGCAAGCAAGCAAATTAGTGTTTGTCTTCAGCTTTCACTCTTCCTCTTGGACATTATGAAGTTACTGTCACTGTCAAAGTTACAAACCTTTTTTTTTTTTTTTTTTTTNTTTTTTTTTTTTTTTTTTTTGTTATATAAAAAGGTTCTTATGTAAGTAGGTTGGATAGAGTTTAGAGATACCAAAATGTCGCTGCGAAGTTCTGACTTCCGACCTCAAAATGTTCCAGCCAAATGTAAGCAAAAAAGCATGGTTGAACACCAATAAATACTGTAATATTAAATAACTTAGTAATAAATGCTAAAGTAAAGTTAGCCTACTCAACTCGGAAACTCGGACAAATGCTGCGTTCGAGTTTCCTCGTAAGTCGGAGTTTTCCCAGTCGGAAATTTCGACTTCCAACCTCAAACCATTCCAGCCAAATGTAAACAAAAAAAAAGAAAAAAAAAAAAAAAAANAAAAAAAAAAAAAAAAAAAGGCTTAATACCAATAAATACTGTAAGATTAAATAAACTTAGTAATAAATGCTGACGAAAGTAAAGTTAGACTATAGGACTGTTTGGTTGTGTTGTTTTACAATGATATTAATCACAGTGGTTATTAAACTTTACGCAGAAATTACACTATAGTTAACTTGGCGATATATTTTGACCTTTTTATTTCAGTGTCACGCCAGAAAAACTACTTTTTAGCTTACTTCATAGCTCCGACTTCAAGTGCCGTTCCAACGCATTTTTCCAAGTAGGGGGTCGGAAAAATCCGAGTTCCGAGGTAACTGGAACGCAGCATTGTGCCATCAGGTGACTGACAATGAAGGCTTCTCCAAGGCCTCTGACGCTTCATCACAACTGCACAACTTCCAAAATGTCCCACAAAGTTTATGAGGCGAAACATTTAAATACAGTTGTCTGTAACACAAATGATAAAACTTAAGAAAGAACTGATATAAAGATAAAGGTGTTAATCACTCTTAAATATTTTTTCCCATTTATAATATTAAAAGTGGATGTTATATTAGCTCTATAAACCTAGAGAATTATGCTATTAACTGTGCTTACCTTTGACCTGTTAAAATCTCTTATTGCTTGGTCTCACTATGTCCTCTTAATCGTGGGAAAAAATGTTAGACTTATAAGATCATTATTACTATACATTCAGTAGTGCACACGTGCCAATCTAACTTCCAGAGTAAACATCCAAAACACTCATTATATAAAAGTTATTAGTAAATCAAACTAGATCGTAACTGTGCAGCAAAAAATACTATCTCAAGTGATGTTTACTGCCATTATTTGTTGGTTATGTTTAAAACAAACAAAACAAAACAACCTTATCAGCACTAAATGGAATAGTGAGTGGTTAATACTTAAATCAGACTGTAAAGCTTTTGGTAAAATTGTCTACATACGCATACATACACATACAATGCAGTTTACAAGTTGAAAATGCACTGCAAAATGTGATCATAAACGTTTATTAGTCTAGGAAGTTATGGATACAATGACATACATAATACTGATAAATGGATCAGCTGGTGGCTATGCCAATTAATAATTAAAAATGTCAAAACAATGTGTGGCATCTGCTGAACACAAGGCAGACATTTTTCTATCCTTTGGTAATCAAAATAATTAAGATCAGCTTATCTACATAATTAAGATTAACTCTTCTTTTGCTATTTTCTAAATTTAAATAAACAACACAAGTATGAAGTCATAGTAGCTGCAACACATGAACTTGTTTCCAGCGGAGCACCAGCAGCTGTGTCACAATCTCAGTGCAGGGAACTGTGACGTTTAGGAAAATTTAGCTGCTTGGGGAGGAGGTCCGAGGAAGCCCCCTGCTTGCTTTGTGGCAGCTCTAGATGGTGCTAGACCCAACATCTTCTGAATGTTCTGGAGAAAAGACAGATCACAAAAGCTTTACTCAGAAAGGGATAAAGTGGAGATACTTAGTTTTGCTGGCAAAAGTGCATGCGATAAAGATTTCCATTGGCATTGAAAGCTATTGAAGGGCAAAACCACAATACTGTGTTACTGACGTTTCCCAAAACATAATACTGCAGCAGTAAATTTTAGAATTTTTTTCCTACCTTCCAGACCGCCATTGGTTTCAGTTCATTCCAACGTGCTATTAAAATCAATTTGTAAAGACTTGAAATGTGCTTGAAATAAGTAATCAATCATAGCCAATACGATGCCTATTGAGCTTTTTTATTGAAGTAACTTTAACTGGTCCAATATGGAGCTGCACAGAAGACAATGTATGTCTCCGCCTGGAAACATAGTCCCAGGAGAACATGTCTTTTTACCAAGAAATTAAAATGACCAACGCTTCTGCAATCATATGCAAGTGTAAACAGTGAACATTGAATTTTAAGGTGGATGTATCACCTGAACATTTGATTTTTAAAGATTAGGGGATTTGGAAAAATAAGAGGAAAACTAAAATACAGTTTTATGTTTTGGAAATTGTCAGTAATGTGGCATGTATGCAAGCTGTGTATGTTGGGCTTACTCTGCTCACATGTTGATGATGTACGGTAGACGGGAAACCGGATGTTCCAATCTTTTCAGTGAGAGGATGATGGAAAACTCTGCCACCGCTTTGTTTTCAGTGTTGTCAAAATCAAGTGATATTATTTCTTTAAGCATATTGATTAGTCTATTGTAGTGACTTTGATGAAGATCAGACCACATTTGATAAGTGATTAAATCGTTAATCGAAAGAAATTTTGATTCTTCACATTTTTTTTGCCACTGTGTAAAGCAACCTTTTTCAGTTTATCAGATAACATAAAGATGTTAAAAGCTTTCCAGCCTGATTAGTTATTAATTAGTCAACTGATTATTGTGTTTAACAGTCAAAATCTAAAGAAAATTTAAATTATGAAACACTTGAAGGCAGCAAATACTCATATTTGAGAAGCTCTAATTTGACAGTTTTGGCTTCTTTTTTCTTGTTACTAAATCAATGACTTAAGTAGCTGTGAAAATTGTCTTTGTTAATTGGCTCATTTCAGCACTTTTACTGTCAAAATGCTGAATGGAATCTTAAATTTCAGAGAATATCTATTTAAACAATATGAAAAGCAATGGACCCAGGCTTTGAATCTGAACTAGTCCAAAGCACTACCTGTCTGATGGACATAGTGCAGAGGATGTAGAGGAAGATAAAGGAGCAGTCCGTATAATCCTCGCCCAGAAGGTTGCGATGTGACAGTCCCTGGATGTAGGACAGTGGAACAAAAGGCAGTTTGGCCACGACTCTTCCATCAAAACTGGAAAAAAACAAAACACAGTGGTGAGAATCTGACAACAAAGAGTGAAGGAGGTACATTTTAAAGAATGTGATTTGCTATGTATGTAACACGCAGCTGACTTATTATTTAGAACTACGTATATTAAGCACTTTTTAAAGACAGTTGCAAACACTGCAAAGGAAAAAGGATCAAAACTGTGTATAAGAAATAGAATAATTTAGGTGTGAAGCAAATACAAATTTCTAAGCTATCAAAGAACACTGGTTTATGCAGTACATTAGTAGGTATTTTTAGTATTAATTTTATTTTCTTTAAAATCAAACAGGTCATATCCTCTCACATACTGTAGTTAAGTGTAATCAAACATGAAAATCCTTTTAAAAATGTGACAGAATAATTTAACCGTCTCTAAACTATGGCCATGGCTTCTTACATGGAGTTGAACATGCCCATCAAAGCTGTAAAGCAGAATCCAATGGCAAACATGGACTTCATGCGCACCTAAAAGCAAATAAAATAAACATGTTGAATAAAGATTACATTTGATG
Source organism: Lucifuga dentata (assembly GCA_014773175.1). Taxonomy (NCBI): domain Eukaryota; kingdom Metazoa; phylum Chordata; class Actinopteri; order Ophidiiformes; family Bythitidae; genus Lucifuga; species Lucifuga dentata. The sequence goes on along the minus strand of VXCM01002160.1, from coordinate 65,373 downwards.
TATTAGGTGTTCTCATAGTGAAAGTGAAAAGCCATCAGGAGAGAAGCACTATCACAGAGAGAGTGAATACTGGACTTGCTGCACTGTACTGATTTTTTTTGAGTTTTTCTTGTAGCAAGGCAGACAAAAATCAATTATTGTCAGGTAGGGTATAGGGTAAGGTAAGGTAAGATAAGGTAAGATGTACTTTATTGTCCCAAGAGGAAACTTGTGCTGGGCTCAAGTGTGCAAGTTGCATAAAAGTGCATACACATACAATATAAAGTGCATACAACACAGTGCATAAAACATACAGCATGCAATTCATAAAACAAGTAACACACTGGTTAGAAGCTGTAGATAACAAAAATAAATAAAAAGAAAAAGGAGGCAATATTCATAATAGTTACAGTCGAACTGGCTCAGTAAATAATCTTACACTTAATTTAAATTCATGCACAACTGTGGCTTTAAGTATTACAAATCCACTAAAAACTCTCTCACCATAGACAGGTCTCTGTTGTTGTTCTTCAGCTTCTCTTCTTGTCTCTCTGTAACACATTCAATAGCATTAATAACTTAAACAATACACTGTCATTGTGAAGATCAGGACTGTTTACTAAAAAAAAAAGTGTTTCAATTTCATGTTCATATTATCTTTAAAATAACCTATAAAATATCATTTATGAAACACCAATTTGTTCATCACTCCTTAAGAATCACGTCTTACCAATCTTCTTCTTCTGTTGACGTCCTGCAGATTCTGTGATGGTTTCTTTTTTCTTCTCAACTGATAAAGGGCAAAAGTGTGTGAACGTTAACAGTCAAAAAAAAAAATCAATGCAAATTTTTTTTTACTTGTGTATGTACATACTTACGTTTTTTGCTTTGTTTTTCTACCTCAGCCTTTAGCCTCTTATACTTTTCAGTCCGATACACTAAAACCCATGTAATACCTGAGGAGAATTGAGAAGAGGTTTGTTAGGGAAAGTAACGCAGTTCACTGAGGAGTGTACCGGAGCTCAGCAGGCACTCTGGAGTTGCGTGTTTGAGTCGCAACAAGACTGAGCTAATCCATCATGGTAATCATTTTGCAGCTTTCTTTTTCTTTGATCTTGTCAAAGTTGTGGTGTAGTTGTGTGGTAACAATAAAAGGCACAGACTGCTTTGCAACCTTTTCTGTATTGTGTTGTTTCATTTGTGGGTTATGAAAAGTTTCAAAATCTTCAGCATCTCTTCACCTGCAGAACTGCACTGGCTGTCAGAAAATCAATCCCATAACACAATCAATAAATATCAGGAAAGGGATGATGTGATTATTGTGGAAGACTCATGCAATATGTTTTGTGTGAGTCTCCCACAAACACATGAACACACTGTGGTGTTCACTGCATACCATATAACAACTGTACAACTCTGACTATAATCAACAGTGACGAAATATTTGGTGTGATGGATTACCAATCTCAATCAAGTTTCACGGTATGCAGTTGATCTTCATAGTGTATTGACATGACTGAAACTAATGGTTGCACATCTAATATTTAAAACGAAGTCAGGCCAGACTAAGCTCTAAGCTTAAATCATGTCTAGTACAATGCACATTATTTTAACAGCTAGCGTTAGTATACAACTACACTGATTACATTTAAAGCAAACATCTGCTCTACTTATCTGGTATGTTTTGTGATTGAGACTACAAAATATTTACATCCTTTGCCCTATATTCACAATTATTTTTTAGGAAATTTCATGCAAGTATAAATATCTGCTATGAAAGACATTTTCAAAACACAAAACGTAGTAATTACATTAATCCTTTTCATACTGATTTCCATTTTCTCAAAGATGACTGGTCACAAATAGAGGACGAACATCGTGAAAGTATCAAAGTATTCCTACAAAACCTCTGTTACACTCTTACTGTGAAATTTTACCCGGAAGCTATTTGCTGCTCGAGCACGCTTATGCTAGCTAAGCTAAATTAGTTGGCTAGCCAGCCATCAACATCACCAAATGATCTAGCCAGATAACTGCAACAGCGTTTCACTGCTATATCATTCATAATGTTGTAACAATTCAAAGTTACACAGCGTGTTTCTGATAATTAAGACTTTATAATCTGCCGTAACGAAGAACTCACCTTCGGCTAACAGCGCTGTGCAAACAGAGATGAACACGATCAGAATCGTATCAGCAAACATAGTACTCATGGTGGCGGTGTGTCCTTTACTGTCCCGTTTGCAGATATAGCTGATAGGATTTCAGATTCGAAAACACACACACAGCACTTCACTGACCGGTGTTACCGCTGAATCCTAAATGGCAGACCAGACTCAGTGCTGAAGAAGCACGACGATTGTCATTTCTTTGCTTTGAAATAAAGTTTAGAAAAAAAAAACTGCTCATGACTTCCTGTTCTTTTGCGAGTGACAACTAATGTTAAAGGGCATTACCGCCAAACCAGACCATACTACTACTATTACCTAGTAGTGGTAGTACTACTACTACTACTAAGTAGTACTTAGTAGTAGTAGTAGTAGTAGTAGTAGTATAGTAATGACTACCGTAAGTCCAACACTGTTAACCCTCTGATCACCATAGCAACCAACAAACACACTTACTGCACTAAACACACACAGACTTAAGCATGATTAAATTTATTCAGAACATATAAAATCATGTATTTGTTTATTTTATGCATACTATTGTGTTATTTAGACTTATTAAATGAGAGTAATAGAGTAGAGAGTAATATCTAGCTAGCTAGCACACTTTTCCTCAATTGTTTAGTTTTTCTCCGTTGTATACAAAAAAAAAAAAAAAAAAAAAAACTGGAACTATGCACATAAGTCTGAAAATTAGAAGTTCATGTATCAATAACAAAACTCCAGACAGCTAAACTCTAAGCATAATTTCATTGTTTTCACTCAAATAGCCATTCAAAACACAATTTTTGTAAAACTAAACACCAATCACATCATTTAGCACACAAAACACCGGCCTTCAAAATGCCACACCCTGATTACCTGTTAGTCTCACTCACTTCTCACCTGTTCAAACACTTCAATCATGTGTNATGCCACACCCTGATTACCTGTTAGTCTCACTCACTTCTCACCTGTTCAAACACTTCAATCATGTGTCAGAGCATAAAGAGCCTCAGGTGACCTCTGACCTCTGCTGTGCTGGGGAAAAATGGAGCTGCATGGAGAAAAAGGAGGAGGAGGAGGAGGAGGACTGATTTACATGTAGATCTGTTTCACCATATTTTATATTTTTATTTTTGTGGGCCTACGAAAAACTTTTTTTTTTTTTTTTTTTTTTTTTTTTTTTTTTTTTTTTTTTTTTTTT
>VXCM01002160.1:28214-57218 GCA_014773175.1 Lucifuga dentata | reverse complement strand
ACCTCCTCCTCCTCCTCCTCCTTCACCTCCTCCTTCTCCTCCTTCTCTTCCTCCTCCTCCTTCACCTCCTCCTCCTCTGGCTCCTCCTCCTTAGGTTTCTTCACACACACCGGGATGAAGAACCTGAGGAGCCTCTTCCACAGAGGTTTCTTAGTCTGTGGAACAACCAGCGCCTCCTGCTGGATGAAGGTTTCCGCTGCAGGCTCTGGCGCCGCCGCCGCTGACTCGTCCTCAGAAACCGGAGGACGCTGCTGGTCCTCCGGCTCGTCCTCGAACAGGTTCAGCGTATCAGCCGCCCAGACCTGCCGCTTCTCCTCCTCCATGCCAGACAAAGTGCGGAGCATCTCACCGGTAAAGTTCAAAGAAGTCGCTGCGAAGAAAAAACGTGCGTTTGTTTCTGCTGCAGAGAGAAACTGAGCAAATTCCAGCTCTGGATACCGATAAACTAAAGGAATATGACGTCATTTAAGATGATGTATTGCCTTCACGCCAGTCCATGACGTCACGGTGAATCCTGAATGGATATTTATTTATTTTTTCCCCTCCGACATTTATCAGAAAGCTGTAAGATGAGTATTTCTGAGGTTTGTTGTGTTTTTTTGTGGAGTTATACAACCATAAGTTTTATTCCTTCCTGCACGAACTCAAAGCTATACAATATCATCAGATTAGTGCTGCCAACTTTTTGGAATACTCTGGAGTGAGTTTATTTATTTATTTATTTTGGGGGAAACCAAACCTGACATCATTTCAATATGACAGTTCACACCGTAAATAGCAGTTTATCTCTTTATAAATGAACATCTACAGGAATATTGTTACAGGCACTTCTTTAAATCAATCAGCATCCAGTAACCAGGGTTAAAAATGTAATCCAGTACAGTTACTAATTACCTGCTAAAAAATGTAATCAGTAATGTAATCCAGCTACAGCAATATTGGTCATGTAACTTGATTACTTTCCATCTTTTGGATTACTTCAATGCCAAATGTGCGTATAATGTACAGAAAAGAAATATCAATAAAATGACTGTCGGTTTCTCTTTCACGTTCTTGGGGGGGGGGGGNGCACCACCGGATGTCACCCCCTCAGATGGTTTCACCCGGTGCGGTCTGCACCCCCCGCACCCCCTTGTGACGCCTCTGTCACCATGACTACTATTATTACTACTACTACTATCACTACTACTACTTTCACTATTACTACTACTGCTATCACCACACTACTATACTATGACTACAATTATCACTACAAATAATATTACACTCACTACTTCTACTATTGTATTTTTACTAGTTTATATTTTATTATCAAGATAAAGAGAATATTTTGAATATTTTTAAATATCAGCTTTGCAAGATGTATGCAAAAACTTTAGAGCTGCAAGAGTATATATTTGCACTTCCCATTACTTTGTATAACTGACAATATTCAACATGAAACTCTCAGCCAAGGATTTTCACATTCATAAATGGTCAGATATTTTTAGTTTGGTGAAAATTAAGGTTTGTCTGGCTTAACTCCAGATTATAAATATATACATTTAAATTAAAAAAGGCAGACTTATGTATTAAATTTAATACATTAAACATTTATAAATTATATAACACATTGATAGAATTATTCTTTTAGTTCATTCTTACCTCAAGCCATATGATCTTTGTCTTGTAATTAGCAAACATTCAAGTTAATCAAATTCCACCTCAAAATCATTTGATGCTTTCCATCACCAATATTACGATTCTTGTTCTAAAAATTATAAGATGTGCATCTCTGTAGTATAATGAACAAATATGCTGCTATTGAATGACCATTAAGTATTTTTTCACCTTGTTTCCTTTAAACATCTCAGGAAAAACACATTTCTTTCTCATTCAAGTTTACAATTTTGAAACTGGCAGGTTAGTATTTTGAGATTGATTGGTACGTCTTGTATAATTTCCAGTTTATAAAGTAATTATAAAGTAAATTAATGTCTTGTATAATAACTGACAAAAATATTACTTGGATTAGTGCAGTGTATACTTTATAGTATTAGTATGGATTTAGGACACAGCTCTAGTGTTGGGACAGTTTACTTTAATGTATTTAAAAAAAAAAAAAAATCACACAATTTGAAGTGAACACTTTAACTGAATAATATAAGATTTTGCGACAGTACTAAAAAATACAATAAAAATACTTTTTTTAACCCGAGCTTTCAAAGTATGTATTCTGGTGGAAATACCCCACTATGGTAAGTTGTTAAGATTCAGACTTTCAAGTACTAAATCCATATAGTTATAGTATATTTTAAGACAAATCAGACATTAAGAAAAAGGACAGTAAGTATTAGCTGTGCCTTATGAATCTAAAGTTAATGTCCATCCAGTCTGGAAAACTTGACAGGCATCAGGAACAAATCCCACTCGCTTTGTGACATTCCTGGATATGTGGGAAAGGCACTATTTATTTATAGTCTTTGATTTTTCTCATGCTCCACATGTGTTATGTCACACATTCCTATTTTCACTCCCTAACTGAAGAGTTTTTACCAAAGAGGCCATGATATAGCTCAGTCCGTGCCTCATCACTCATTGAGCTGCTGTCTATAGGAGCCATAAAATTCACCAGTTTACTGTGGATGTGGAATCTGATTTTGCGTCCCTTGCTGGCTTTGGTATCTACCTTTTTCTTGATCTTGCTGCGTAATTTCTGAATGGCCAGCCACTGCCTGCCCATTGCCACCTGGTCATTGGGGTCTGCTGCACTTGTCTTGCGCTCAATCAGCTCCCTCAAAAGCTGATGATAAAAATCATCATCATCAAAGATATCCTCATCCAGATCTTTGAGATGTGTGTTTGCTTTAAGCTGTTGCGCTCCCTCCTCTGTAGGAATTACCTCTGAAATCAAAGCAGAGGCCTCTTTTTTCCCCAGGACTCTGTATTCTGAACGTTGAGTCTGGGTGCGCAGCACCAGCCTTTCAATGTCCATCAACACCTGCTCCACCTGAGTCAATATGTTCCGATCAAATCCACTGAAGCCCTTGCTGCTCTTGCCCATGGTCAGTTTAGTTTTGTCATGCCACATCTGCAGGTTGGTGTTACAGAAGGGTTGGAAAGCTTTGAAACGCTTTGCCATGAAGTCTGGGTATTCAGCCATCTCCAGTTTTCTTTTAGGTGGCCCATCTTCCTTTGCAGACCTTTCCTCATCCTCCATCTCCTCATTCTCATCACTGCTTATCTCCTCGACTTCAGTCTGGGCTCCGGCTCCCCATGCCTTTCCCAAGGCAATGGGCTTTGTGTCTGGGTTCTGGTACAGCAGGTGATCTTGAAGTTCCAGTAGGGACCTTTGAAGAGCCTTTAAAGATTTGTGACTATTCTTCAGTGCTCCTGCAAGCTCAGCTCCACCCATTTTCTTGAACTCTGTGAAAGTCTGTGGTTGTGGAAGCTGATTGGCAGTCACAAGAGCTTTCTGGATTTTGATTCGTCCCTCAAGCAGCTGGTCCCACAGTGCAAGTTGGTTTTTTACAGCTTTCCCTTTCTCCACCTCCTCATCTACTTTCTCTTGAGAGAATGTCCTGACATGCTGGTCATCTTCATTGTCATCTTCCATGTCATCCTCTTCAGAGCCTCTCTTGTCTTCAGGCTCTTCACTGTCCTCACAGATGTCATCATCTTCACTTTCTCCCAGGTCATCCATACCCTCTGTCAGCTTTTGAAAGTCCACCTCCTGAGGAAACGTGATGTCAGCAGCCCTTGGCATAGGCGTCAGTGTTTTTGTGCTCAGTACACTTTGTTGCGGTTCAGACTCTTCACTGTCATCTTCTAAATCACTGCTATCTTCAGCATCTTTGTCACTATCTGCATCCTCACCTCCAACGGCGGCGACATCGACGATATCATCATCATCATCATCATCATCATCTCCCTGCTCCTGGTCTCTTGTGCTGTCGTCGTCTTCCTCATCATCTTCACCTTCAATATCCAGTTGCAACTGTTTCCGAGAGACCGCCTTTCCCAAGTACCGTCTGTCTATCTCTGACAGAAGGGACGTATTGTGTTTGCGCAGGACACTAAGGCCGGCACCATCTTCGTCGTCGTCTTCATTAAATGTTTCTATTACCTTGGCTTTCGTCGCCTCATCATCGTCATCCTCCGGGTCAGCGAATTTAGGCAAAGGATTTAACAAATCCTCAAGCTCTTGTGAAAACGCGCTTGCCATGGTTTAAACACGTTTGTCACATCCAACACACGTGTGCTATACTTGGCTAAACTCCTCTGTGGTGCGGAAGATGATGACGTTGTTTAAATGCGACGACATAAATATGGGGTGTTTTGCCCTGGACAATCTCTTAGGGAGCACCTTCTGCCAAATTGTTTAAAATCTCGCATATCTCGTAAAGAGTGGTAGACCCAACCCAATTCAGAGAGCCAACTTTAACATTCAGCTTCTTTTATTCCTCTTACGTATTATTATTTATTTTCTATATTCTTCTTCTTATTTTTTTTTTTTATCATTATTTAGCTGATGAAACTTGTGGTGGGATGCCTGACAGTCTAGTTACAGGGTAACACTTACCAATGGTTGCTATACGCATGCGTACAGGGCAGCCTCCAAACTGTTCTTGATTTTTCAGTTTTGTACGTGTTCTTCGCTAAAAGAATACTGTGTTTAAGGGGGAAAATGTCTACAAGTGACTTCTATTTGAGATATTATGTGGGACACAAGGGAAAGTTTGGACACGAGTTTCTGGAATTTGAATTCAGACCAGACGGTGAGTTCATTTTGGCGGTAATTTCGCTGCTTTAGCCGGTAGCTCTAGCTAGCCGCTAGCTCTTTGTCGCTAGGCCTCAGTGGACGAAGCGTTTCCGAGTCACCAGTTCTTTCTATTCTTCTTCACATGTGCTAATAATTGCGCCTCACGTATGTTAGATTGAACATGTGAGGTACTGTAATAACACTGTGCTTATGTTTAAGTATGTATGTAGTGTATTATATGCTATGTGCACTACACGCTCGTGCGTGCTTGTGTGTTTTGGTTAAAGGACCATACCGGTCCTTTTGCATGTTTGAGCCTAATATATTCAATTTTCATACACGTAACCTTACTAACAATCATTTCCTAAAGCATACTACCGGAATGGCGAATTAAAAACATTTTTGTCCTACCTTCCAGACTGCCACTGGTTTCAGTTCATTCTGGTACACTATTAAAATCAACTTTGTTGATAATGTTCTTGGGATAGGTAATCTATCATCGTGAATAAGATTTGTATTCAGGATTTTTTTTTTTTTTTTTTTTNTTTTTTTTTTTTTTTTTTTTGAAGTTACGTAATTTTAGCGTTTAAGTGCAATAAAAAGCGCGGAGTTAATGTATGTCTCCATCAGGGAATATACTTCCAAAAGACCAGCGTTTATCAAATATTTAAACGACCTTGACTTCATAAGGCTGTGTAACTATTAGTAGGAGAATCATTGATTTTTAAAGGACCATACTGTCCATTTTGCATGTTTGAGCCTAATATATTCAATTTTCATACACGTAATGTTACTGACAAGCATTTCCCAAAGGATAAAACTATATTTCAGCTTTCCTGATATTTTGCAAAAATCTCTTAATCTTTCAAAATCAAATATTCAAGTGATACACCCACCTTAAAAATCCATGTTTCTCCTGCTAATAGTTACGCAGCATGATGGAGTCACGGTCATTTAAATTTTTCCATAAACACAGGTCTTTTTTTGGGACTATATTCCCCAGTGGAGACATACATTCANAAAAAAAAAAAAAAAAAAAACCCTGAATACATGTGTTATTCTCTATGATGACCTATCACAAGAATGTTTGAAGTTGATTTTAATAGCGTACCAGAATGAACTGAAACCAAAGGTAGTCTGGAAGGTAGGAAAAACATTTTTAATTCACTGTTCCAGTTGTATGCTTTGGGAAATGATTGTCAGTAACCTTACGTGTGTGAAAATTTAATATATTAGGCTCAAACATGCAAAATTGATGGTTTGCTCCTTTAAACTGCTGTAAATTTCGTTGTTACTTACCACTGGAAACTTTTTACAGGCAAACTGAGGTACGCAAACAACAGCAACTACAAGAATGACGTGATGATCCGGAAAGAGGTAAATTACGATTACATGGTATTCAATTCAATTCACTACTATATATTCTATTAGGTATTCTAGAAGTATAGTAGCATTGTCAGTTCAGCTTGGATTTCTAAGGTAATTTTTCTGTAATAACGAGATCATTAAACTGTTTTATTACAGCTGCACAATAACTTATATCAAATATGTTAGAAGGTTGAAATCACCTTCTTAAGCGAAGTGAAACACAGATTTCTCAGCTAATTCTTTCATTGACCAAAATTGTTAAACGGGTACCACGTCTTAGAACATTAAGACTGTTAATACTACAAATGTTTCAAATTTGTGAAAATTTTATTTTTTGTGTAAGAACAGTAAAAAAGACTTTTTGCTGGTTTGTGTTGTTCTAGGACACGCATAACATAACACTAGATCTGGATCAGAAACCACTGTAAAATCAGTCAAATGTTAACTAGATTAACACTCTGTTTCAGACACTCAAGCTATTTCTTCTGCTCAAACCACATCAAGATTTATGTTAATAAAACACTGGACTTTGGGCTACATCAATCAAGGAGAGTGCAAAGACTACTCACACGGATTTATACCAGTTGTGAAGAGAGGAAGTGTTATTTCACATCTTTTGTCTTTTTCTGCACTGCATAAGATCAGATCTAGATTCAAATAAATCAGCACATAGAATAATTAAATATTGATTAAATCAACAGAGAAACATATTGCTTTGTTTTAGATTTATGAAACCTTGTCTCTTCAGACGTTTAGTTGTGTGTTGTACGTCCCAAACCAGGCCTATGTCCACAAGAGTGTGATGGAGGAACTGAAGAGGATCATTGACGACAGCGAGATCACCAAGGAAGACGACGCGCTGTGGCCGCCACCTGACAGAGTCGGCAGACAGGTTTGTCTGACGTCCCTGTTCACATCGCTCACCTGCTGTGTTGCCCTGTTTCCTGTGACTTTTTCTTTTTATGTTTCTGATTTCTGATTTTTATGGTATAGCCTCATTCATTTGCTATCTCTCTCTCTCTCNCCCCCAGATGACCTGTGTATCAATGACTATATCAACGATATCAATTACTGGGTGTCCAGACAGAATTTTTTTTTTTTTCCACAAGACTGAAATAATTGTAGTAGACCCTAAAAACCAGAGACAGCAAATGTATTTACACTTAGCCACTGAGAGACAAATTAAAAAAATCACGCTAACTGCATGGCGTCATATAAGCGTCATTGATAACTGAAGCTCATCCATGAAGCTTCTCTTACCTCAATCAAAGCACCGCGTCTGTGTCATGTTAAAGGTAGTTGTAAGGTGTGTTTCAGGTAAAAGCTAATGAAGATCAGCAAGTTAATGACCTGCTTCATATTAAGGAGCCACAATTTATCCTGATTCATCTGGTTTTAAAGCGACATTGACACGTTAAATCAGCAAAGGAAACATGAATTCTTCTTTAGAGCTCCACATTTAAAAAGATTGACAGTAAAATAACAGGTAAATGCGCATATGATCAGGTGTTTATGAATGAGGGAATGTGGTAGTGTGATGATATTTGCTAAGCTTTATGAATTCCCCCACTGTCTCTTAAATACAGCGAGTAAGTCAGGAAGCTTGGAATCAGTCTGGTTGTTGATCTTAAATGTGAAAGTCATATCAGTAACATAACTAGGGCAGCTCTTTAACATTTTAAAAACATATCCAAAGTTACAGGATTCATATCTCCCATCTGATTCTTGGCTCGCTTTGCTGCAGTTTGGAATAGTTTGAGTTAAACTCACACCTGCATACTAAAATCTGCCTGACAGGTGATGAAGGTTTTTTTGTGACTGTTGGGTTGTTTGTGAAACCTAGGAATAACTGCTCGTTTTTCTCATCATTCACAGGAGCTTGAGATCGTAATCGGAGATGAACACATTTCATTCACAACTTCCAAAATTGGTTCTTTGATTGATGTCAACCAGTCAAAGTGAGTGCTTCATTCAGAAGGTGTCAAAGTACTAATTTAGTACAGATCAATGGCATAATTTTTTTTTTTTTTTTTTTTAAAGGGACCCTGAAGGTCTTCGTGTGTTCTACTACCTGGTTCAAGATCTGAAGTGTCTTGTCTTCAGTCTCATCGGTCTACACTTCAAGATCAAGCCTATCTAAAATGTGGATTTTGGTCATCATAACTGCTTTAGTTCATGTCTTTTTGTTGTATTACTGCATTTGTACACTCTGTTTTGGCAAAACTGTTAGATATTTTAAATAAAGGGTAAGAAAACAAATTACTGCTTTGTCTCTACCTGTGAAGACGTCCTTGCTATATAAACATGTAAAATAAAGCCACTGTGATGAAACCAAGTTTTATTCCAAAATATGTTAAAGGAAAAGCAGTAGAAGCTTAAATATAAGGCATTACAAAGACATTTCACAAATGTATGTTTGAAATTTACATATTTTTGATAAAGCATCACAGCATCCAGCTCTGTAAGACAAGACTAAAACTGAGCAGCACTTGGAATGATGCTGGTTTCTACAGTAAATCAGTTAAGCCCTAAACTAAACCAGCTGATACACTACAGGCCGCAAGTTTGAGGCCACCTCCTGATTTTAACAAAAAAAAAAAATTTAGTGCACAGGAAATAACAAAAATACATAAAATAAATGTAATTAGTTTTCCAGAAGAATTAGTCACATCAAAGCACTCTGAAGTCATTTCAGGCTCAGACTTTGGTTTGGTCACAGTAACCCCCTCTGACCTTAATAACTGCAGCACTAATTCTAGACGTATGCTGCATCATTTTTGGAAGTCACTTCCTGGCAATGATTCCCAAGCACTTTTCAAACACTCCAAGTTCTTTTCATTGCCCTGGCGTTTGCTCTGAACTTATCTATCAAGCTCATCTCATGCCTGCTGGATGGGAGAAAGATCTGGAGACTGGGGTGGCCACGTCAGAATTCTCAAAACCTTCTGCTTCTCTTTTGAATGGATGTAATTTTGGCATCATTTTGATGAATCTTTTGGATCGTTGTCCTGTTGAAGAATGAAATTATGACCAATAATTCATAGAATCCGGATAGAATCGCGTGTCTATGAAGGATGGAATGGTAATTCTCTTCATAATTCCTTTAACTTGGAACCAAGTCTCCAGNGCGTGTCTATGAAGGATGGAATGGTAATTCTCTTCATAATTCCTTTAACTTGGAACCAAGTCTCCAGGTCTCTCTCTCGCCCCCCCATGTTTTACATGCAGAGCAGCAGCGTGAGCAGACTGTGTAGCACGTTAATCCTAAATGATGTGGGAGAAGGCAGACAGCAGCTATTGAATAGATGTTAAAACACATCAGCAGGGAGTTGGAACACAACAGGAGTGCTGCACTAATAGACTGATGCCTTCATGAAAAATCATTTCTGTAGCCAGAGTGGCTACAGAATGTGCTACTGTTGACTGATTCTTCTTGAAAATTAATTAGTTATATTTAATTATTTTTTGTCATTTGCTGTGCAACAAATCATAAAACAGTGTATTGATTTTTTATTTTTTTTTACTTTTTACATCTGGAGGTGGCCTCAAACGTCTGGCCTGTCGTGTATATAATAGTAGTATAGTAGTGATATCAGAATGGACACTTTCACATTTAGCCATAACAAAATCTAGTAGATTAAGTCATTTAAATACAAACTGAACAATTTTCCATCATTTGACATTTGATACACATTTTGTTTTTAGAAAATAATTGCTACAGACTTATTTTAATTGCTATATTAGTTGCAATATACCATTATTTTTTAAATTTCAATTCTGACCACTTGTTCTATAACTACAGGAATGCTCATTTAATGTACTTAAGGGATTTCTTCACATCTGAACATATCTGTGCATTACAATTTCCTTCCTGAAATAAACAAGCACTGATTCTCCAAAAGCTGCTGCTGATATATAAAATATACATTCAAACACCCATTCGTTGTAAAATCCAAAACAACAGTCCTGTAATAAATACTAACTTTATGAAACTAATAATGTTTAGTTGTTGACATTATCAGAGAGGTGTTGATCCAGCTTTGTGGTCATTTTTTGGCTGGAGTCCTGTTGTTTTACTGGACTGCATTATATTGTACCATATTTCAAATATTGCAGCTCCTTCATATAAGTGAATGAGGTCAGCAAAATATTAGCAACACCCTTTTATATAATGCAGTCCTGTAGAACACCAACACAAAGTACAGCCTCAAAATGTGTCAAACTAAACACCAACAGCTGAAATAGCAGTCTGAACCAAAGCGGAGCATTTTAAGGAAGTCAGTGTTTGTTGCAGGACTGTTGCACTTGTGCTACATTACACTGTAAAGGTGTTCATATTTTTCTGACCAATGACTGTATATTTCACTTCATGCATGCATGAGACATGTTCTGTCTGCGAATTTCCCCCCATGGGGATCAATAAAGTCTTATCTTCATCTTAAAGGACCATACCACCCATTTTACATGTTGGAGCATAATATATTAAATTTTCATACTTGTAACATTACTGACAATCATTTCCCAAAGCATACTACTGGAATGGTGAATTAAAACTGTTTTTCCTACCTTCCAGACCTCCATTGGTTTCAGTTCATTCTGCTATTAAAATCAACTTGTTGATACTTGAAATGTTCTTGGGATAGGTAATCCATCATCACCAACAAGACGTGTATTCAGGTTTTTTTTAGAAGTTTAGAAGTTTTTTTTAGCAGCTTAGAAGTTCAGTTTTAGAAGTTATGTAATTTTAGCGTTTAAGCGCAATAAAAAGCGTGGAGTGAATGTATGTCTCCATCGGGGAATACAGTCCCAAAAGAAGAAAAGATGAAAAATTTTAACATCCGTGACTTCATAAGGTTGCGTAACTATTAGCAGAAGAAAGATGGATTTTTAAGGTGGGTGTACTAGTTGAATATTTGATTTTGAAAAATTAAGAGATTTAGCAAAATATCAGGAAAGCTGAAATATGGTTTTATCCTTTGAGAAATGATTGTCAATAACATTACACGTATGAAAATTGAATATATTAGGCTCAAACATGCAAAATGGCCAGTATGGTCCTTTAAATCAACATGTGAAAAATGACTTCCCCCGCTCCCACATGAAGAGCTACATGATCTTAGCTGAGAGGCTTTCCTTCCAGGACAGTGAAGATGTCCTCTAACGACTTGTGGACACACTGCAGGAACTCGTGGACATTGCGAGCTGGGTAGCTGGAGACGTTGCAGCCGATCCAGTCGTTGTGAATGCCGTAGCCAACGCCGAAACCATCAGGCACCACTGGAGCAAAGCCACCGATGTTTACAGCCGGACTTGTGAGGGTGCTCGTGGACAGGATGTTGTGGTTGATGGCAGAGTACGCTGGATCTGTGTAAAGGTCGTGCAGAACCTGGCCCTTAGAGTTTGCCAGATATCGCAGTGCAAACAGGTGCCGATCGAAGCCTTGTCCTGGTGAGAGACATGAAAGACGTGGTTGAATTATTGATTTTATTGGTTGGACATGTTCTGCAAACCTGTGCCACATCTACAACTTATGTGCAAACTCATTTATATACATATCAGTATTTAAATATTCACAGAAAGATTTGCTTTGATAATTTATGTAAACTGGGATGCAGCATGCAGGACATCAACTGATTATAATTTATAGAGATGGCAATTTCAACATGGAAGTTCGAACAGTTCTGAGACACACCGAAGCCCATTTTCAATACGTGTTCCGACAACTGTTTCGAAACTCCTCACACAGATGTCACGTGTCGGTTTAGGAGGCGTGGCAAAACGCCACCACACGCACCACAATTTTCTTTGATGAATCAAGGGAAAGCATTTATTGAAAACTGGAGTCAAACAATTGGCACAAATTAAAATGCAGACATAATCATAAGTATAATAAAAAGTATTGTCAGCTGTCATGACATAGATGTGATAAGATAAATATTTGTGTCATAAGAGCTATAAGCCATATACCAGCTGTACACAGCACAATGTGTGCATCTCTTTGGTCACACACACACACACAAATATATATACATATATACATACATATATTTACTTCCAACGACAATATTGTTCTTTTCAACTCTGAACAACATGTCAGCCATACCTACAGCTCTCCTCTGTACTGTCGTAAAACCCTCCCTTACAACGCTACCTTAAATGACCTAACAATGTCGCATCATAGGTTTGACCATATATGGCAAAGGCCTCAATCGATAATTGATGGTTTGATTGCATCTGCACGATGTTCATGTTTTGAAGCAGGAGGCCTTAAACACTGCTGCAATTATGACACCTGCCAGTAGATGCCAGCGTTGAGCGAGACGTTTCAAAATGTTTCGAAACAATATAGCTATTTGTCGAGACGTCTTGAAGCCTCAAAAGTGCCATACCTAATAATTTACAGTATAATGTGAAAATCGTCCGATTACGTGTAAGCACAGCTTTATAAACATGAATACTTTTGGCACTTTTACTTTTTTGTGTCCACGCACACATTTCCATCCATGCACAGCTTCATAAATGAGGACCTTGGTAATACATTACCAATACAATGTGATTTGTGTATAAAACATTATATGTGTCAGGTATATGGTACAGTGTAATGGCTGTATCTATGGTAATCATTCATGGAATACATGTAGAAATGTTATATACACACCCATGGCTGCTTCCTTGGTGAGCTGTCCATGGTAATTCGAGCATTCGTTGAGCATGGCTCGCAGCTGCTGCACGCTGTGCTGCCCTGGCTGCTTAACAAAGGCATGTGCACAGCGTTTGGTGTGTATGGAGGCTGGTCGGATGGTCTCTGTGCGGCCATGCTTGAATGCTGCAGTGCTGCAGGACTCGTATGTGGCTACTGTTTGTCCATACTGCCTCAGAAAGCCCATCTGAAAAGCCAGCTGGGCTACTGCATCTGGACTCAATTTGCTCTTCTTTAACTGTTCCTTCCCACCCTGTTTGAACTCCATGGCATCAATGGTGAGTTTTGACACTGCTGAATCAAAGTTTTGCTTGGCTTTCTTGATGCCGTTCTCGAGCTCGTCATCCAGGTCGAACTGGACACGGCGCACAGCAGAGGCTGAATCCACAGCAGCAGCGGCAGAGCTTGGGTTTACCAGTGGCTGCTCTGTGGTGTCTTTGAAGATTTCATTCTGAAAGCGAAGAACCGCCACGCCGTCGCCCCAAGAGTGCTCAAAATTGATGGCTGCCTGTCCGTCTTTGGTCAGAATGATGCTGAAGGACTTGTCGTACCAACGGTTGCTGCCATCACCGTGCAGCATGTTGTGGGAGATTTGAATATGGTCGTGCATGCTCTCATCATCAAGACAGAGACAGAAAACAGCGCTGTCAACAAGCCGTAAAGCCTCTCCATTTCCAGCAGCAATCAACTTGTCTCTCAGCCCAGCCCACACGTTTCTGTTCTCACTGGTCAGAACCCCAACAGGAAAGTCAGGCGCTGGTGTTGGGTCAGATAAAATGTACTTCAAGTGGGATTGGATCTCTGAAGGTTTCACCATATTCCCATCCCGATCTACGATATCAAACACATACATGTGGCCTTTCCTCATAACTAGAAGATGCCGTCCTGTGTCATCAGTGAAAAGCTCATCTCGCCCATGCTTCGGGATACGAGTGGAGTTGAACAGGTGAAAGTATTGAGACATATCGAGGGGGTAAGCGTTTACCATGTAGGCTCCATACCAAGACAGTGAAGGTGGGACCCAACGGATCAACTTCTTGAATGTGTCCGTATTGCTCTTTGCAGGATTGAGGTGGAAAACCTCTGGCTCCAGCAGTCCAGCTCGCAGCGTCTTCATGAAGCGCACTGCAGAACACACCATATTGGTTGCTCGCAGAAGCTGGTCGTTGTACTCTATCTTAGGGTCCGGATTGAAGGACATGAAGGGGTTGAAGTTCAGCACAACAGAGTCGCGTGCAGAGAGATACATGTCAAACCATGGTCCTGAAAGATAACATGTTAGTCAAACAGATTATCTTGTGTTTACTGAAATTATAGACTTCATGATGATATTCAGCAGCTCTCTCTCTCTCTCTCTCTCTCTCTCCATATATATATATATATATATTTATATATGCANAGCTCTCTCTCTCTCTCTCTCTCTCTCTCCATATATATATATATATATATTTATATATGCATTCACCTGAGATATAGCTTGTGTGTTTATTGTTTTTATCCTGAGCAATCAGGTCCTCATTCAGCTGTTTCCCCACACCAATCTGGAAATCTTGGGCATGTTTCTCTGTTATTCTGAGGACACATTAACACATTCTTGCAGATCAGATTGTCAGTGTTACATCTGATCACTAAGTATTGGGTAATCAATTGAAAGGTTGATTTCTTTGTGCTTACCTGTACTGGTCATCATCCAAAAGAGGCCTCTGAGCAGCTAAATACCTCCTGATTGTATCTTCCAGTTTTGGTACGGGTAGCCTAACAATTTACACAGGATTATTCGATTAGAACGACAATGAATATTGTTAAAGATCCTTATATGGGCAGATCAGCAGCAATTAGGTCGCCACCATTAGACTGAATGAGAATCAGCTGGCAGGTAAATGTATAGCTTTAAATGCCTAGTTGAGAAACTCACACTCCTTTTGCCAGCAGAGAGCCAGGAGCTTTTCCATCAGTTGTTTGTCTGCGTAACGTAAGTTTATTCCTTTTAATTTAACATTAATGGATCATTTATTTCAATAATATAATTGGTTGTAATTTCTTTAATTATGAACTGTGAGTTACCTTATTAGAGTTGAAGTGAACTTATGTATGTTTCTTTATTTTCCTTTTTAGAAAACAACCAGACAATACACCTGTTAATCCTTCCATGTGTGAGAAATAAATTATTGGCAAGAGAAATCCACTTGTGCTTTGGTGTCTAACACGCACACCCACTGTGTTAATTATTTCCGGAACCACCCAAGCCTTCTCCATAACCCACATCTTACTGAAGATATTTAATAAATATGCTTACAACTGTCCAATCTACAGGATGTTCATAGTCATTACCGCCCCCCAGCGGCCGTCCAGCATAAATCAATTATGCACTTTAACCTACATTTCTCTTGTAGCTTAATGGGGTCACCTTGTTTAAAATAAATGATCTACCTTCACCCATTATACATTCCCAGGGTAATTTGGATTAGCAGATATCAAATGAGTTATTTTTTTAATTGTAAAAATGCAAAAATCACATAAATTAATGTTGATAAACTTCACATTTATCTCCTTACCTGGGTAAACTCTTCTGGTAGTGCATCGATGGCACAACACTTCGGTGCAAATATTCTGCTGAAGACCCTTTATTGCTGCTGTAGGTTCGTTTATCGATCACAAAGGCACGTCTTGCTAAATTCATCAGATTCCCCAGACAGATTCCGCGCTGCACTGAAAGCATACTGACCATTGTAGCAGCCAGAAACTTGAATACCTGACGAGGTTTTATCGACGCTGGCCGCACTGCACGGCTAAAGTTACTGGAAAACAAGCAAAACCTAATACAGCTAAGCTAGCAACATTTGTTAGCATTTCTTAGTCATTTGCCTTAAATGACTTGGTAGCTAAGGCAACAGTTAGCATACGTTGAGTTTAAGTTAAAACTGACGTGCCTTCTTTCAGAAATATCCACAGATTTGTTTTCGGTAAATGACAGACAAAATATGTAATTTTAAGTGTATTTGACAACAGGAAGTTAAACCGCTAAAATAGACCACGTGACCGCGTCGTCGGTTTGGGATAATGGTGCGTTCAAGCTACCTCGGAAGACGGATTTTTCCCAGTCGGAAGTTCCGACTTCCGACCGCTTCTTCTTTAAAATTTTATGGCGGTTGGCAAACAACAAATTGGTGCATTATCGCCACCAACTGGTGAGGAGTGTGGATCTGGATTCAATTATTTCTTTAACAAAACATCAACAAAAAAAAAACAATAATAATCTCATATTCTAACACTTAACCCTGTTCTCCTTAAATAATAAAACAAAAAGAATAACATAAAGCCCCTGAGCTTTGTTGTAACATATCTTTCAGATTAAATTTTACCTTTCTCTCTTTCAGACTGTTCATCAGCTCCCTTCTCTCCTCTGTATACTATGGACATTCTGTCATTACATGTTCTATTGTTTCATCTACATTGCAATAACTACATCTTCCTGAGTTATGTTTTCCTATTTTAAAAAGTGAAACATTCAACTCTGTGTGTCCAAACCTCAACCTCCAAATGATTGTTTCATCTCTTCCATTTCTACCTGCTGATCTCATTTTCCCTGCTGATCTTTGAATACTGTAATACCACCATCCTCTTCTTTCCTCATCCCACTGATTTTGCCATCTTTGACTGTTTAATTATGCTTTTCATTTCTGATTTGCTGTACTTTATATTTATATCCTCACACTGTTTTTCTGTAGCTTATTTAGCTAGTTTATGACTTCTGACCTCAAACCGTTCCAGCCAAATATAAACAAAAAAGCATGGCTGAACACCAGTAAATTCTGTAAAATTAAATAAACTTAATAATAAATGCTAACTAAAGTAAAGTTAGATTACAGGACTGTTTTGTGTTGTTTTACAATGATATTAATTGCAGAGATATTATAACAAAGCCGTTGCGAGGCTGACATAAGGAGAGATATCCGTCTGACACACCGTCACACAACAAACACACTTTTCCAGTAGCAAGTCATATGCAGCCGCGCCCGGAACAGTTTCTGACCAGGCCTGACTTTGTGGTGTAGGCTATGCTGTGGCCTGCCACAGGTGGCCCTGGAGTGGAGCATATGTTGCCGCCGCACCTGGTGCGTATCCTGCCGCATGGACTACTTTTTACCAATCTACAGTATGTTCATAGTCATTACCGCCCCCCAGCAGCCGGCAAAGCTCAACTGGAGAACCGCTCATCCAAACAACTCCACACGCAACACTGCATGTCCTTGGGTCCTGAGCTTTATATCTGATGATAATATCATCTTTATACATGTCTGAGTTCTAGAGATATAATGGTGCCACACACAGACAGAGTTACTGTAATTATAGATTAAGAGATTTTGCAAAATATCAGGAAAGCTGAAATATGGTTTTATCCTTTTTGGGAAATGGCCGGTATGGTGTGAGAATTAAAGTGAATATACTGTATCTAATTTCATATTTCATGTATCTATGTAACCTCATGTATCCATGTCCTTCATTTTACTGACGTTTCATTCTTGTATTGTCTTGAGAAAGGAATGCAGTGTTCTCATCAAAGTGGTCTTGGACCACAGGGTCACCATGTCTTAGAGGTGCCAGAATGCCTGGAAGACAACTCATACACACTCTGAGTTATTCTCTGATGGCCATGGCATCACATCACTCAATACTGACTATAAGAAGCCTTATTCTGTTTATTCAAACTTGGAAGCTATAAGGAGATACATGCGTCCATATATGTGTTCCCGTATATACGACTCAATAAAGAGTATGATCTGCAATCGAGACAAGTCTTGACAGTTTATTTCTTTGACAATGGTCCTTTAATCCCAAATACCCAACCAGCTTTCACACTTGATATGCTGTGCTTATCAATCAACAGTTTCATGCCAGTATTTCTTGCAATAAAATGAAACATAACTGAATCAATATTGTGAACATGTAAAGGTGGAACTCTTTCCTTTGTAGCCAGGAATCTCAGGACATCCACAGTCTGGTTTCAGATGCAGCTTTCTTCATTGAGCAGAGGCCTATTGTGTTTTCCTAAATTCAGTTTTCCAAATGTAGTTCTTGCAGCAAGCAACATAGCACAACCAAGTAAATATGATTCTGGTGGTTTGCAGGTGAACATATGCACTGAGTAAATTAAAACAAAGCAACAATTGGCTGAAAAGTCAAACTTCTGACAAATATAAAATGTTCTATAGCATCTCCTGGACATGTGTCTTGGCATTAAGTATTAATGCACTGGTGAACAAAGTGAAGCGCCAACACAGCAATTGTCTTTTGCTGAACGAATAATAAGACAAACTCAAGCTTAATAATGCAGAAACTTGCCTGTTTTTAGAAAGCAGGTTTAACAGACTGAGTCTAAACCTGAACTCTGGGTTAAGTAACTCTGAGCTGTCAAAATCTGAGATTTTGGTTTCAGAACAGGTGATGATTAGTTCAGTCAACTCTGGTATGTTGACCCTGAGGAGAGTAAAAAGCCCTCATCAATGGAACACCGATAATACGATTCACCATGGCACAAAGAGACAAAAGGCTCGATCGTCCTATTTCACCCCAGTAGAGTTAGAAATATTAATGACTGTATATGCAGAGTACCAGGATATATTTAAAAAAAAAAAAAAAGTAAAACAGTAGCAGCGGCAAAACAGCGTGAGTTGGCTTGGGAGAAAATTGCTGACCAAGTCAATGCATTAGTTTTACTTAGTAAAATAAATAAATAAATATAAATGTTTTGTCTTGAGTGGTATATTTTTTATATTTATTCAGGTGCAATCCAACAGGCACAAAAGCAGCACTTGGCAGCAATTGAAGATGAAATATAAAAATATAGTTAGGCATATTTTGATTACATGCCAGTGTGACTTATGGGCTGACCCAACATACGACACATTTAACTAGTTAGTGAATTGATTTTTGAACCCAAAAAAACAAATTACTTTTTTTCAGCTACTCCAAAACTGTCAGTTTTTATTTTTGTCCATTTTAAATCAACACCTAAATGCCTTTACACATACAAATCTCCATATTTATGCTCAATGTAAACTCACAAAAAATTCACAAGTCATACAGACTCAGGACACTTTGCTTCCACATCACTGATGATGTGGGCTGCATCACATATGATCTGCATCACATATGATCTGTATCACATATGATCTGTATCACATATGATCTGTATCACACATGATCTTCACAGTGCAGAACAGTAATTAGTTGCAGCAGCTATACTGTGAAGTAGCTTTTTGTTTGGAAGGCAAAAGGCTAATAATACCTGCACATTAATGCTATGGACAGACTTATATTCTCATAATCTCCTTCACTTACTGAAGGAGCTGTAATAGGAATATGATACCATCTATGCAGCCATCACATCTGGAGACCCTAAAATATATAACTTTAACTGATTAGTGCTTTGACTCTCAAAGGCTTCTTACTAAATGACTGATTGTTTAGAGTTATATCTACGGAGCTCCTAAAACCCTAAATAACGCTCTTTTAAAAAAAAAAAATCTTGTGAGTACAAGATGCTAAGTTGTGTGGACAAGATTAAATAAATATTATTCAGGACTTTAGGGACTCCGTACTTTAATATCAAGTGGCTCTTCAAGAAAAATGCACGCCATCTCTGACACTTCCTTGAGAGTCTGCAGGTTGCAGCAGGAGAAACTCTGGGTTAGTTGAAGAAAACCTGCCAGGTGAGCAGGTTAGCTTCAGAGTCAGTTGCCATAGTAACTGACCAAGAGTTGAGCTGAACTCGCTTTCTGAAACCGAAAACCCAGTGTGCTTCAACTCTGAGTCAACAAACTCAGAGGTTTCACAAAACCCACTTTCTGAAACAGGCCCCAGTAATTAATGAGAAAAAAAAATCTTAATAAACAAAAAATAAATGAAAGGGCATGCAAACAAAACAAACATCAATTAAAAAAAAAAAAAAAAANAAAAAAAAAAAAAAAAACAACAACTTAGGACTCCTTCAGAAAATTCTAAGTAACAAGACAATAATGAAGAAGTCTTTGTCCAAAAGATTCTGAATTTAAAAAAGAAATAAGAAAGAGGCTAACATAAAACTAACAGAAGAGGATTGGTTAAATATTTGCAAAACACAGTCTACCACATCGAGCTCAGGTCTATGGAGAGAATTCTCTTGGAAGAACACTTTAAGGTTTTTTTATAACTCCAAAAATAAAAAAGTTATAAAGTCATCATGTATCTGAATATGGTCAGTGTTGGAGAATATGTGGTAATATGTCTGCTGATCACTTTCACATTTTCTGGGACTGTCCTAAAATTTCTTCTTACTGGTCGGATGTGATAACAGAGATGAGGTCAATAATTAGCCCACAGATTGATTTTGATTTTAGTGGTATCTATTTGGGAAATGTGCCGATTGGACTTAACAATGACAAAATGACATGACAGATACTTGTTACAAATACTACTGACGGCAAGTAAAAAAGCAATAACCAAGAAATGGTTGAACAAAAAATCTCCATCAATCCCTGAATGAATAGAAATAGTGCAAGAAATTTATATAATGGAGCAATTGACCTTCTCTCTGAGACTTGAATCTACAAAATTTGGAAAATACTGGCAAAAATGGATATTATATCAAACTGCAAAATGGTATTGTTGCTAATGTAGCTATCTGTTTTAGAGGAGTTTGATGCATCTCTCTTGACTTTTGGAGATAAATGAATTCAGTTTCCCCTCCCTCTAAACTATCTATCCACAGAGGTGGACCACAAGGATCTCTAAACATGGGGTACAAAGACGGACACACAAAAAAATTCTGAACTTCATGTTATAATGTAACCCATTCCCCTTTGCTTTTCTGTCTTTAGTTCGGTATGACGGCCTTGTCTGTTTTATGTGACTTGTTATTGTTGGGGGGAAAAAAAAAAGTTAAAAAAAAAAAGAAAGAAATCACAAACTGGGAGTCTGTCCTCCACAGCAAAGCGACTTCTTGTGAAGTGACCAAGGATGCGCACTCCGTAGTGAAGGGTGCTGAGTAGGGATCGATCTGAGAAAGAGTTAAAGAAATAATTGAATCCAGATCCACACTCCTCACCAGTTGGTGGCGGTAATGCACCAATTTGTTGTTTGCCATAAAATTTTAAAGAAGAAGAAGAAGAGCTGAGAAAGAGTTTATCTGGCATCAACTCATCGAGTCTGAAGCTCCGCAGGAACAAACAGAAGTGCTGTTATCCAAGGACAGCAGGAACACTGCATCGCGTCCCCCTGTCCGCTGCTTAATAAAGCGAACGTTACAGCAAAATGCCCGAATTACAGACGCCAAGGTGAGAATAACACAGGTAGTGTACAGGTGAGGCTGTGTGTGGTATGTTTGTGACAGTGGTTAAGTTTTATGTGGGCAGTATGGTGGTCAGAGCGCTGTGTGCACGGCATTTCTGTGCGTCTTTACAAATAATTTCATTTCCTCCCTTACACATAGTGATTATTGGGATAATCGGGAATAATCTGGATTTCCAATATATCTGCCCACGCGGAGTGTGTTATTAAAATATTGCATGAGCCCTTGCCTCGTAGCTTGCCTGCATGCAACATAAGAATCTCTGCATTGAAGGTGAACTAGGGTTCGGTGACCTGTGAACCTCAGAAATGAACCAATCACCACACACACACACACACACACACACGCTGCTGTTTCAGCTCCTCTGTCNTCAAAGCCACTAACAGCGTTTTCTTTCTTTTTTTTTTTTAATAAAAAATACTGCTGTGATTATGTGCATATACACACACCGCACTGTACATGTGGTGTTTGACTCATTTTCTGATGTCATGGCTAATATTTCACTACATTAGCTACAACATGGCAAACAAATGAGTTACTGTGTTTTGCTACAAGACTTAGTCTGCTAAACCACCGCTAATAATAGAATTTAACAATTCACTGTGCAAACACGTGCAGTTAACGTGTTTTCGTTTGTTATAAGGTGGTCTATGTTCTTTAATTCTTTCCTTCACCTAAACACTGTTGGTGCTTTTCTGCCTCATTGTGCAAAGAGCAGCTAGTTAAACATGGCGGAGTCCAACATTTAGCTGGGACAGACTCTCTGTGTCTCACTTAAGGACAGGATCCACGCTTCTAGATCAAATGGACCGTGCTGGTTTGACCCAATTCAAAGATTCCTGCGGATCCAGCAGAGAACGCAGCCTGCTTGGCCTGCAGTTACCTGATACAGCTGGTGTAGTTTCTGCAACCCTCAATATCCCACAATCCTTTGCGCTAGTGACGTTATGCTGCGTTCCAGTCACCTCGGATTTTTCCCAGTCGGGATTTCCGACTTCCGATCGCAAACCGTTTTCCAGCCAAATGTAAATAATAAATAAATAAATAAAAATAAAACAATAAAAAGCATGACTGAAAGCCAATAAATACCGTAAGATTAAATAAAATTAGTAATAAATGCTAATTAAGTAAAGTTAGACTGCAGGACTGTTTGGTTGCATTGTATTACAATGATATGAATAACAGTACTGTACAGTATTAAACATTTGTGCAGAGAAGTAAATGTTCTTAAATTATTTCCCTTACGTAGGCTATCAATGGCAAATAGAATACAGATAGTTAACTTGATGATATATTTTGACCTTTTTATTTCAGTTTCACACAAGAAAAAATACTTTATTTGCCTATTAGCTGATTATTTCCATTCACAAAGCTCACTTCCACAGGTGCTGTCATGTTGAGTGACATCATACTCGTGAAGTCGGGGTCGATAATATTTGCGACAGACCTCAGAACTTGGATTTTTCCGACCTCCTACTTGGAAAAATGCGTTGGAACAGCACTTGAAGTCGGAGCTCTGACTGGGAAACTCAGACCAAAATGATCTACCCTGACTTCATGAGTATGACGTCACTCAACATGGCAGCGTCCATGGAAGCGAGCTTTATGAATGGAAATGATCAGCTAACAAGCAAATAAAGTATTTTTTTCTTACGTGAGATTGAAATAAAAAGGTCAAACTATATCGCCAAGTTAACTATCTACAGTGTATAGTAATGGTTTGCCATTTATACATTAGTATAAATAATTTCAGAATATTATCACTCTGCACAGATGTTTAATAACCACTGTGATTAATATCACTGTAAAATAACACAACCAAACAGGCCTACAGTATCTAACTTTGCTTTAGGTAGCATTTATTACTAAGTTTATTTAATCTTACAGTATTTATTGGTGTTAAGCCATATTTATTTATTTATTTATTTTTTAAACATTTGGCTGGAATGGTTTGTGGTTGGAAGTCAAAATTTCCGACTGGGAAAATTCCGACTTCCGATGGAACTCGAACGCAGCATTTGGTCCGAGGTTCCCAGCCAGAGCTCAGACTTCAGACTTCAAGGGCCGTTCCAATGCATTTTTCCAAGTATGAAGTCAGAAAATTCAGAGTTCCGAGTTAAATGGAACGCAGCATTAATTCGAGCAACCTCGGAAGTCGGATTGAATGGTTGTTTGTAACAATCAATTTTTTTTGTTTTTTTTTTTTGGAAAATGAATCTTTAGAAAACTAAAATTAGCTTTTTTCTTTAAACATTTAAGACTAAACGTTAAAAAAAAATCTAGTTTGTAGTTCTTTAACCATTTGCACAGTACTGCACATTAAAACCAGCAGAGGTGAGACATGTCGACATGAAGCATCTGATCCACTTGTGAGGAGACTTGTGTCACATCAGGATTTGATTGGTTTCTGGTGGGTTCATTTGAAACTGACTGAAGGTTGAACACATACTTTTCTGAATCAGAATATGCTTGATTATTATGGCATTTTTAATATAAAAACATTATTTTTCTTGGATGTCTGACGGTTATTTTTAAAAGTCATTTTTTCGTTTTGCACTTTTATCTCTGTATATGTTAGTTTCACTATCTTATGTCTTCAATATGTCAAGGATTCGAGCTGTTAACACCAGCGCTAGTGATGGACTGGAGGGGTTTAAGGCGCATGCTGTATTCCAAGAGATCAACAGGAAGCTTGAGGAGGTGATTACTTTCAGCAACAGAAGCTTTCTGGCAACAATTCATGTGTAAACGTGATGAAAATTGTTTGACATGTTTCTCTGAGCTTAGGTTGCTCTCAGTAAGACTAAACACAGTTTTGCCTTGGCTATCTTCTACCTGCTTGTATCTTACATAACTTAAAGACAAATTGCGTTTTCTTCGCACAGCTCTGGACTAGAGAGCATTTCAGTAGAAACTGACTAAAAGCCAGGTTGTCAGAATGAGTTTTTAATGATTCAGAATTCTTTGATACATTCTGGCCTTTTGGGAGCCTCTTGTCTTCCATGATATATGAATTCTGAAATGCACTGATAGCCTCAGTAACTATGATTGTAGAACATTTATAGTACTCTCTCAGTGTTTCCCACAGGTTGAAAATTTGCTTGTGGTAGTGGGGACAGTTCCAAGCCCCAAGCACAATAGAAGATTCCAACAAAAGTTTAACATGGCTATTTGGCTTTAAAATTGCAAAAATTAAACAATAAATAAATAAATAAATTTTAAAAACCCTAAACAAAAACCCCACTCAGCTCTAGTTGAAAATGGCCACTACTAGGCTGTATACTACTGGTTGCTAGGCAACCACAATAACACAACGAGTGCATTTTCATTCGACCTCAGCAGGGTTTTAAAGGAAAACTAAAGAAACTAATTAACTATAATACAGCAGATGGAAACTTTGGTGAGAAGCATGGAGATTAGATATATTTTAAACTTAGAAATAATGACCTGGCTGGAATAAAAGCCTGGTTCTCTGTCTGCAGTTGAGGTTAAAAAAAAAAAAAAAAAAAAAAAAANAAAAAAAAAAAGGACCCGCCACTATTTGAGCATTTACAGTACACTCATAAGGAAGGAGATAGATGCTGGTCTATGGGGATTTTGCTGTAAAATGGATAAACAGTGACAAAACCTAATCATGGAATCTTTTTAGGACACTTTTACCTTCAAAACAACAGTAAGATGGATTCCATATTTTAATGATGTTTTGGTCAGCGGTTTGATGACATTATTAAACGTGTATTTTTTTTTTTTAAGGCTAGGTTGTCCCGCGAAACCTGGGTGGGCTGCCCAAGTAAAGCCTGTGTATGGGAAACACTGCTATCTTCTGCGTCTGCGTAGAATTTCCGTGATTCACATTCACTGACTCATTACAGTTTCTTATGCTTGAAAATGTGTGTGTACTTTGAACAGGAGGGGGAGCAGTTTGTGAAAAAGATTGGGGGAGTCTTTGCCTTTAAAGTAAAGGACGGCCCAAATGGACAAGAAGCAACTTGGTTTGTGGATGTGAAGAATGGCAAGGGTTGTGTTCACAATGACACCGGTAAGAAAACTCAATATCAGAGCTTCCTGTTGTCTTTACACAGGAAAAACCTGCAAAATGTAGACATAATAATATTAACTATGAGTAAAAGTTGGGTTAGCGTTATGCAGACTGAAGTTCAACTGCTGCACAGACCAGTAGAGATGAAAATGTCCGTTTTTCTGTCTCATTTAATTTGATTTAACTTTTTAAATGTATGAGACATTTTTTTTCCTGAGGACTGACTTTCTTAATGTAACCAAATGTCCAAAAGTAAGAAACTATGATGTAGATATACGCTCATATACTTGAATTGTCTCCATCCTGCAGCTAAGAAGGCAGATTGCACCATTTCCATGTCAGATACAGATTTGTTGGCCTTGATGACAGGAAAGATGAACCCACAGACTGTGAGTATTCAACCTGGGTGTGTTATGTTGCAATAATTTAAAAGGCCAAAGGAAGATTAAAGGACCATACCACCCATTTTACATGTTTGCGCCTAATATATTGCATTTTCATACATGTAAGGTTTCTGACAATCATTTCCCAAAGGATCCAGTTTTCTTGATATTTTGCAAAATCTTTTAATCTTTCAAAATCAAATATTCTACACCCACCTTAAAAATCCATGTTTCTCCTTCTAATAGTTACGCAGCCTTATGAAGTCATGGTTGTTTAAATTTTTCCATAAACGCAGGTCTTCTTTTGGGACTATATTCCCTAGTGGAGACATACATTCACTCTACGCTTTTTATTACACTTAAATGCTAAAATTACATAACTTCTAAAGAAACCTGAATACATGTCTTGTTGGTGATGATGGATTACCTATCCCAAGAACGTTTCAAGTGTCAACAAGTTGATTTTAATAGTGTACCAGAATGAACTGAAACCAGTGGCGGTCTGGAAGACAGGAAAAACATTTTTAATTCACCGTTCCAGTAGTATGCTTTGAGAAATGATTGTCAGTAATGTTACGTGTATGAAAATTGAATATATTAGGCTCAAACATGAAAAATGGATGGTATGGTCCTTTAATGTCATTGTTTATGTACTCTTGTATAAGCTGACCTCCTGATGTTGTTCCATCAATTTATTTGTTGATAAATTACCTGTTTTTCTGAGTATTGTCATAGTATTCCTCTGATT
This sequence comes from Lucifuga dentata, assembly GCA_014773175.1. NCBI lineage: Eukaryota > Metazoa > Chordata > Actinopteri > Ophidiiformes > Bythitidae > Lucifuga > Lucifuga dentata. The sequence continues at coordinate 30,910 of VXCM01002160.1, read as the reverse complement.
TTCTGAAAATAATCCACATACGTGTTATGGCTGTTTTAAAACTTCACCGCTTTAACGGGGCTTCTCTTCCTGACTCACACCAGAATGATAACATCACGCTCTTGTTCTTTTCATAACTTATTTATTTTCAAAATCAAAATAAAACATGAGGTGAGGTGAGGTCAAAAACTATACTGCTGCCCCGTTCCTCATAAACACTGGCTCCGCCTTCAGCTGAGCGTCTATAAATAGACTCCTCCTCCTCCGTGAAGCAGCCGGCGATCTCACCTAATCAATCAGTTGAGATATAAATATTAAAAAATAATAACTTATTTGATTTCTTTTCACAAATTAAATATTTTAATCATCTGATAATTAACCAAGAAATGGCTCTAACACCGGTAAACATGATATTTATTTCAGCAGCTGATTACCGTAACTGACCAATCACAGCAGAGCTTACTGGCTGCTGCAAAATGTGCTGATAAGATGTTTAGTTAGGAAATATCTCATTCTAAGGTATGATTTAAACTATTTTCCATGGGTAGTGGTAATGGGTAGTATTTCCACCCCTGGAAATTTCCTTCTCTGGGATCAAATATGAATTTCTCATGTATAAGCTGATCCCCGATTTGCTTTGTGAAATTTGGTAATAAAAACTCGGCTTATACTCGCGTATATACGGTAGTTAGTTAGTTGTTTTTTTTTTTTTTTNTTTTTTTTTTTTTTTTAATTTAAGGAAAATATTGAAAATACTTTTGTGCTCCACAGGCATTTTTCCAGGGCAAGCTGAAGATAACGGGAAACATGGGACTGGCCATGAAGCTTCAAAGCTTGCAGCTGCAGCCTGGCAAAGCCAAGCTGTAGATGAGCTGGAGTTAGTTCATATTTCCAGACGCAGAGCAGCTCACCATGCAAGAAAAAGTTAGCGAACCTTCTAGAATCACCGGAAGTTCATCATCAATTACTCATCAAATATAGTCTGATCGTCATCATAAAAACAGACAAACTGATTCTGCCTGCGCTAATGATGTTCAATTTTGCACATATTATTCTTCACAGTCCATGTTGGGAAAAGTATATGAACCTTCTGCTTAATAACTGCTAGAACCTCCTTCAGCAGCAGTAACCTCCACCAACATTTCCTGTAGCTGTGATCAGACTTAGACAACAGTAAGAGGGAATTTTAGACCATGACTTCCTAAAAAAAAAAAAAAAAAAANAAAAAAAAAAAAAAAAAAAAACTGCTTCAGTGTCTCAAGAATTTCTTCCATGATCAGCCCTCTTCGTGCTACGGCATCTCTGCTGGATTCTGAGTTGCCCATTCTAAAAGAATTTTTCTTCTTTTCAAACCATTCTGGTATTCATTTACTCGTGTTTGGGTCCAGAGTTTCATTAAACCAAAGCTTCACCTGCACGACAGGCCAGAGGTTTGAGGCCACCCCCAGATTAAAAAAATAATAAATCATCAATACACTGTTTGTTTTACAATTTATTGCACAGGAAATGACAAAAATTTATAAAATAAATGTAACTAATTACTTTTCAAGAAGAATTAGTCACCAGTAGCACATCATGTAGCCACTCTGGCTACAGAAATGATTAGTAATGAAGGCATCAGTCTGTATTAGTGCAGCACTCCTGTTGTGTTCCAACTCCCTGCTGATGTGTTTTAACACATTCTATTCCTGCTGTCTGCCTTCTCCCACATCATTTTGGGAATAACGTGCTACACAGTCTGCTCGTGCTAAATCTGGGGATAGCTCAAACTTCTGCCTGTATTGTCCTTTATTCACACATAGACTTGAAGGCTAGACCAGAACCAACAGAAGTTTTTTTGTGTATTTTTTATTTTTTATTTTTGTGTATCCTTGCTTTAGGTGGACTGTGTTTGTCTGTTATTAATGAAGTGTTCACAAACTTTTTCCTCGCCACTGTGACTACACAACTGGACAGAACCACATTTCCTATTGATCATCTCACTAACCTGAGGATTAGTCAACTCTGCTAATCTGTGAAAAAAGGTGGATGGACAGATAATTATTTCTGTAATGATAAATTACGTGTCTGTCGGATTAGATGCTGCTCTGCATGTTGTGATACTAATTCAGGTTAGTACATTTTAAATGATTCAGATTAATTATGTCTACATTTGTTTAATTTTTTAATCATTTCCCGTGTTTGTTTTGACCGGCTCATTTGTCGTTAAGTGCCTGACGGTTTGCTTGATGGTGCCACAGAAACATAAAAATGACTGATGGTTGTGGCTGCCTGATGATGGAGGTTGTAATTTGCTGCTGTGGTGTTGTATGGATCTGAAAACATTTCTACTAAATAAATGTTCTGCTGAAAGGTACGTTTAACATGTTTTTTTGTTTTTCATCTGGCATTGATTAGGATAATTTTTGCAAACCTAAACAAAAACTCTGGTTCACTTTGTTAAAAGGCACATTCTGCTCTGCTCCAGTTCTGGGCTGAAGCTCCTTAAATTTTATGATCATATTAAAGGACCATCTTTTGCATGTTTGAGTCAATTTTCATACATGTAACATTACTGACAACCATTTCCCAAAGCATACTACTGGAACGGAGAATTAAAATGTTTTTCCTACCTTCCAGACCTCCATTGGTTTCAGTTCATTCTGGTACGCTATTAAAATCAACTTGTTGATACTTGAAACGTTCTTGAGATAGGTAATCCATCATCACCAACAAGA
>VXCM01002160.1:9732-27616 GCA_014773175.1 Lucifuga dentata | reverse complement strand
AAGTGATACACCCACCTTAAAAATCCATGTTTCTCCTGCTAATAGTTACACAGCCTTATGAAATCACAGTCCTTTAAATTTTTCCATAAATACAGATCTTTTGGGACTATATTCACCGGTGGAGACATACATTCACTCCCCTTTTTATTGCGCTTAAACTACGAAATGTCTAAAAAAAAGAATCTGAATACACATCTTGTTGGTGATGATGGATTATCTATCCCAAGAATGTTTCAAGATCAACAAGTTGATTTTAATAGCAGAATGAACTGAAACCAATGGCGGTCTGGAAGGTAGGGAAAACATTTTTAATTCAGTGTTCCAGTAATATGTTTTGGGAAATGATTGTCAGTAAAGTTACATGTATGAAAATTGAATATATTAGGCTCAAACATGCAAAAAGGTTGGCATGGATTTTTAAGGTGGGTGTATCACTTGAATATTTGATTTTGAAAGATTAAGAGATTTTGCAAAATATCAGGAAAGCTGAAATACGGTTTTATCCTTTGGGAAATGATTGTCAGTAATGTAATGTGTATAAAAATTGAATATATTAGGCTCAAACATGTAAAATGGGTGGTATGGTCCTTTAATGTTGAGTTTATGGAAGATGCATGAAGATGAAGATGTTTATGGAAATACTGGCTGATGTGGTGACCTGATTTTCAGCGTTTGTTCAGTGAAAATGACACACATGAAACTCATGTTTGGATTTGTGATGAACATATGAATTTTTCTTAGCAAAGATAACCTTGCCTGCAGGGTTTAGAGGATTTTTCAGATTGTATTTGTCTTATTCTGACCTTCCTCATAATGCCGCTGTTGAAACTTAACAGCACTTGGACGTGTCCGTCGCGTTGGCAGGGTCTCTGTGTGTGTATGCTCCTTTTGTTGGAAGACCTTCCACTTTCCAGCTCTGCTGTGACCTGCTTTCAGACTGCCACGCTGTAGTTTTTCCTTTGTAAATGGAAGAGTTTGGCTAAAAGACAGATCTGTTAACTTGCTCCAACCCAAATTCCAACAGCGTCAGCTTTGCTCTTGCAGCTTTCTGGGCCCTAAAGTCACTATTATTATTAGTGACAACTTTTTTTAGTGTATAAGATTTAAGTAATATTTTACACAGGAAACATCTAAGTTAGATTAGAGCACAAACATCTGTTAAAACCTGTTTTAAACTAGAATAACGTCACGGATGCCCAAACTGATGTAAAGTGCATTTTTGAAACTTTATGGTGGAAGAAATGACAGAATTGTAGATTTATTTTCTGCCAGTCTATAGGGAAGCATACCAGTGATTTTGTAGGTTTGAGCCCAATAAATACTTCATACATGTTTTACTGGAAACGTTTCCCAAAACACACTACTGGAGCGGTACATTTTAGAATTGTTTTTCCTACCTTCCAAACTGCTGGTTTCAGTTCATTGCAGTATGCTGTACAAATCAACTTGTAGAGACTTGAGACAAGCTTGAGATAAATAATCCATCACAATTATTTTTTGTCAAAGTTACTTAATTTAAGCGGTCCAACATGGAGCTATGTGGAAGAAAATGTCTCCAGGGAATATTAAAAAAGGAGAGAAATTTAAAAAGTCTGTGACTTCTACATTCAGATATACATGTTAGCAGGCAAAATATTGAATTTTAAGGTGTGTGTGTCATCTGAACTGACTTTGATAGATTAAAAGTTTTGGAAACAGGAAAACTAAACTACATTTTTATGTTTTGGAAAATGGCTGTCTGTAATGTTACATGTATGTGACTTGTATTTATTGGGCTTAAATATGTAAAATCACCAGTATGGTCCTGTAAGGTGGGTAAAATGAAGTAGGTCACTAGGGCGTTAGAGCCTGAAATTGTCTTTTAAGGATATCTGAGCTGCTGTTTGTCCTGTGGCACCATGACTCTGACCTGAATAAAATGTTTAGTACATTTACAGTGGTTTTTATAATTATTTATAATAAAGGCAGTAACGGTCTCTGGTGGTCTAACATGATCTAACATGAAGGTATAACAGATGATCTGGGTTTTCTGTAGCAGCAATTAGACATCGTGGCTGAACAGATGAAAGTCAGAAAGCTAAACCTTCACCAACAAATAAACTTACATACTACATATATACCACATACTATAAATATACCATATACTGTAAATATACCACATACTATAACCGTGGAATCAGCAGAGTTGGTATAATTACAAATCCAGTGCAGCAGTCAAGAAGCTTCACTATTCATTGCAATCATGAAACAGCAGGAAATGCATGTGATTTTAATGAAATTGTTGCTCATGAATGACATCTATATGTGTTTTATAATGATTAGATTCTCAATCAAATCATGTGTTGGAAAATCATTACTGGAAGATCTGCCATATTGGAAAAAAAAATCAATACTGGGAAAAATCTCAGGGAAAAAAAGCAAAGAATTTGTTTTTGGCTTCCATTCAGTTCATCACATTGGCACTTGAAGCTTTTCTCTTAATAAGTTGTTACAAGAGGCAGCAAATAATCTGCCTATTAAACCTGCTGCTCTGTGGAAAATCTCATTTTCAAGTAGAAGATGAAAAGCATTATAAAAGCTGCAGACAGGTCTTGTTCTGTTCCCGCAGAGATTTATATTCTAGAAAAAAAAAGTGAAAAAGTCTCTTTGAAAAATGTCAGATCAGCTGCTTGATTTTTAAGCAAGTCCAGATGCATTTGGTTAATAAACTTCCATCATAAAACTCAACCAGTGCAACTTTTTCCTGAGACCCAATGATGCATCTTTATGTTTTGTGCAAATGTACAGCTGTGAACAAAACACCACCATACCATAGGGCTGTGAGACTATAAATGCTTTAATAGTTATTGTGACACTAATTTATCATGTAAAATGTGTGTTTATAGTGGCCTCTGTTATGCAGAATGCAACTTGAAATGTAAAAACCTGAAACCTGTTCAAAACAGTTGTGAAAAAAAGTCTTTTGCACTCTGCTCTGAGCGCTCTGAACATGTTCCACTGTAACAGCGGAAACTTGTAGAAAACATGCAGCAGAGACCAGAGCTGTTGTGAGCGGGAAACAGGAGACCTGGCCTGTCGAATTATATGATGAGTAATTCAGAAAGCATGAATCAGGAGATGTTTTCCTCCGTCCTTTCAGATCTGAGAGGACAGTCGAGGCTGTGAGCTGAGGTCTCTGCCTGAAAGCAGCAAAATACATCCCTCACTCACCACAAGAGACATTTTTCTCTGCAATCTGCAGTTCCAGTAGAGATTTATATTCTAGAAAAAAAAAAGTGAAAAGGTCACCAAGAGAAATGTCTTATCAGCTGCTTGATTTTTAAGAAAGTCCAGATGCATTTGATTAATAAACTTCCATCATAAAACTCAACCAGCGCAACTTTTTCCTGAGACCCAATGATGCATCTTTATATTTTCTTTACAGCATATACTCTCCGCTGCCTGTGTGTGTAAATTCAAAAATTTTGCAGAAAATATAAGGTTATTTGACTGTTAAAGGACCACATTATCCATTTTGCATGTTTGAGCCTAATATATTCAGTTTTCATATATGTTACGTTACTGACAATTATTTCCCAAAGCATACTACTGGAACAGTGAATTAAAAATGTTTTTCCTACCTTCCAGACCTCCATTGGTTTCAGTTCATTCTGCTACATTATTAAAATCAACTTGTTGATACTTGAAACGTTCTTGGGATAGGTAATCCATCATCACCAACAAGACGTATATTCAGATTTTTTTTGCAAAATTACGTAATTTTAGCATTCAGGCTCAATAAAAAGTGTGGAATGAATGTATGTCCCACTGGGGAATATAGTCCCAAAAGAAGACCTGCGTTTATGGAAAAATTTAAAGGACCGTGACTTCATAAGGCTGTGTAACTATTAGCAGGAGAAACATGGATTTATATTTGATTTTGAAAGATTAAGAGATTTTGCAAAATATCAGGAAAGCTGAAATACGGTTTTATCCTTTGGGAAATGATTGTTAGTAATGTAACATGTATGAAAATTGAATATATTAGGCTCAAACATGCAAAATGGGTGGTATGGTCCTTTAAAATGTGGATTCTACTGTTCATATGATGTTCAGTCTGTGGTACTGAGAAATAACTGCTGAAGTTGTTACTAATCGGAAACAGGAGGTAAGAATGAGGTGTGAAGTTTACGACATACAATAATAAACATAACAGGATTTTATTGAATTTTTTTATGAACTCAAAACCCAATTCAATGCAAAACTGTTACATGGTACAGAACAGAGGTTTGTGCTTTATTTTAACGACAGCAAATGGTCAAAGACTGACTTATGGGAAGTGATTTATTGAAAAAGAAAACATGTGGGACGTTAGATCATATCCTGTCGCTGCTTTTTGGCAGCCGCTTTGTCCACTTTTCATTTGTTATAAAAAAAAAAAAAATCAGGACAACTCATCTGCTAATAAATAATGGAAAGTAATGGAAATCAGCAAAAAATGTTTTCTTTTTTCTGATTTTAATGAAATTGTTGCTCATGAATGACATCCATCTGTGTTTTATAGTGATTAGATTGTAAATGGAAGTACTTATCCCACTCATGACTACATTCTCAATCATCATGTGGGATTGGAAAATTATTACTGGAAGATCTGCCACATTGAAAAAAAATATCAATACTGGGAAAAATTCTGAGGAAAAAAAAGCAAAGAATTTGTTTTTGGCTTCCATTCAGTTCAGCTCTGGCTCTCTTTCTCACTCCCTTCCTTCTCTCTCTTTCCTTTCCTTTTTCTCCCACTCCCACACTCTCACATCTGGAGGGTATCTGGTGTGTGGCTGTGACTCCTCACTTGCTATGGGACAGTGTGTGTTTGGACTCCACATCAGACTTCACCGGATCTCAACAAACGCTGCGTGGAAGAGGTAAAGTGGAGCAGAATGTTGCTTCCCCTGTAGTCTGCGTGTTTTGTGGGTGGATTTTGTGTTGGATGGAGCTGGACTGAGCTTTGAGCTGTCTGCTAAAACATGAAAACAAGAGTCATTCTGAAAAGGTCAGCAGTTCTGTAAATCAGTATTCACTTTAATCCTACTTTATCAGGTCATGTGAGGGTGCTTTTAGTTTTTAAAAATTCTTCTCTGACATTCAGGTTATGGTGGTTTATTGTAGACATTTTACAGTGTTTACAGGCTGCAGGGTTATTTGCTGAGGGTGTGTGCGTGTTGATTTTGTGTGTGCGTGTGCACATGTAGGTTTTTTTTTTTTTTTTTTTTNTTTTTTTTTTTTTTTTTTTTCTTTTCATGTGTAGGAGCCACAGCCCTCGTGGAGTTGTGGTGGTGAGATGTTCAGAGCTGAGTGCCCATTTGGAAGATTTCCATCGTAACTAGCAGCGATGATTAGAAACGTTTCTGGCTTTCTGAAAGGCTTGATTCAAACAATTTTATTTTCTCAACGTCAGCATGTTCTTTGCAAATATAATGATTAAAAAATCACATTATATACAGTCGGGTCCAAAAGTCTGAGACCACTGAAAATGCTTCTATTTTGCATTGTTTTTGAATTTAATACAAGATATTTTTTCATTCCAAATGATCATATCATCTTAACAAAAACAAAACAAAATGTACATGAATGTCAGAATATCTTAGTATTTGGTACCTTTAGCTTTAATGACAGCATCATGGACTCCACACGTCTGTAAAAACCTGATGAGCCAAGTTATCCAGCATGATGTGACAAAGAGCTTCTAGTGATGTCAGACTTTCTGATTTTTTCCACATTTACATAGAAAACATCACAGATTTTACATGTGGTCTCAGACTTTTGGACCCCACTGTNTTCCACATTTACATAGAAAACATCACAGATTTTACATGTGGTCTCAGACTTTTGGACCCCACTGTATTTATGTATTGTGAGTTTCTATATAAATGTGGTGTTTGATAATGCTCATGAAGTGATTGGAAAGTAATGAGACTCAGCTGATCATGGAGGTTTGAAGATTCAGACGGACAGATACTGTAGATCTACAGTATGTAGAAATGACCCTGCAGGGACAATGAACCATAAACAGCAGAAAACGTATCATGCTGTATTTTATTAGTGATCATAAATTTGTGGTAAGCAAACATACACTGAGGTAGCAAAGAAGCAGGCAAAATAAGAATAAAATAACAATTTTTGCCCTCTTTGCCAGTTAATATTATTGCAAGGATCATATTTAAATCTACAGGAAACAGCACACACTCTGGCAAACTTCCCAAACATGAATTTTAGGCAAAAACACTGAACTGGTGGAATGGGCTCCCGCTTCCTTCTGCAAATTAAGGATTAGGTTAAGGCAACAAAGAAGAGAAAACCAGAACAATATTAGAGTTGTTTGAGCTAGTTTTTCTGTAACATAAATTTCCAACAATGCTGAATGGAAAGGGGAAAAAATATTAAGTGAACTTCCAAAGAAATGGCACAAAACCCAAAATTCAGAAAAACAAAGCAAAACCCACCATAAACAAAGCAAACTAATCAATAACATCTAAACCAACATCAACCAAAACAAATTCATAACCTGGCAAAATGGCTCCAATTTACATCAGAGCAAATATATATAACAGTAACATGAAATTACAATCTATGTGTGGAATTAAAGCAACACATCTTCTCCTATCCAGTACTACACTACAGCTACTGCACAAACACACACAAATACACATACAGGAAGAAAAAAAAAACATTAAGCAAAGCACCACAGTGGGAGCTCAGGGCACTGCTTAATTGATATGAAATATAATCATCTTTTTTTTTTTTTTTTAACTTTATTTTACCAAATAGATCTCATTGAGATAAAAATCTCTTTTCAAATAGAGATCTGGCCAAGACAGCAGCATGAAAAACAATAGATATAACATAACAGCTACAATAAATACACACAATTACAAGTTTCAACAACAATACATCGCAGTCAAAGCAAGACGTTTCTCCAGAAAATAGCCTACAGTTATCTTCTGTGTTCATCCTGACAGATCTAAAAACTGGTGCCAATTTCCTGTTTTTTTAATATTGACTTGAATTCCCCAAGAGTCATTAAGACAGCTAGTTTCAAGTCCTGTTGCAGATTGTTCCATGTGGAGGTGCATCATATTTAAAGGCTTTTTTGCCCATTTCTGTCCTGAGGAACAGTCAGCTGTAGATTATCATAACAGCGGAAGCCATGCTGACTTTGGATTTTGGCTAAATATGTACTTAGGTAAGGAGAGACTAGACCAAGAAGGGATTTGTAGATGAAACTCAGCCAGTGGGAGTGCCTGGTAGATGAAGAGCACACACACACACACACACACACACACAGACAGAGAGAGAGAGAGAGAGAGAGAGAGAGAGAGAGAGAGAAAGAGAGAGAACAAATATTTACCTTCTACAGATCTTCCTAATAAAGCTGAGTAGAGTGTGTTCCAGTCTTTTCCATAGTAGCAGGAGGTGATTTGAGCCACTTTCTGATATCCATATTTACCAGTATAATAACAATTATCTAACTGCAGTACAGTGTATAATCTGGCCTAACGTAATGTAGTTACATAGTTACATAAATGGATGCCCACATTTATTTTATTATTTGCCCTTTCAGTATTTTCAATATACAAATATTTTGTCAAAACAGATTTGTATATTATTTTTTAAATTATAAAACCATCAATGGAAAACTAATTTGAAATTAACCAGAATATCTATGAGCGGGCTGAGCAATCTGGTTGGGTGGGCCTGGCCCCCTCAGGCCCGCCCAAAAAGATGGGTCTGGAGCATCCTCATGCACAAAGAATAGCAGATTGAGCCTCCACATCAGATACAAAACTCACACAAAACGCACAACACTGACTGCAGGTGTTCTCAGTCTGGCAGTAAGTGGGCTGCAGCCTTAAAGGGTCTCTCTGATTAGCAGGGAAACCTTTCCTGTTTCATAGTAATAAGCACCGTGATCATTGAAGCACATTATAAAGCTTTCCCTACGTCAGTCAGCACACCGTGTCTCATTAAGGTAGCATTGTAAGGTGAGTCACAGGCAGGACAGACAGACAGTTTTCTTAGGGGGCCAGGCTGAGACCAGGTTCTCTTTGGAGTGGCACCTTATTGGTGTTTTGTTGAGGTTTTTTCTACGTGTTGCAGTGTTGTAGGCCAAAGTGTTGTATGCCACATTTGGCACCATTAGGTGTGTTGTTTAGACAATTCAGCAGAGTTCAGAGGATGCTTGCTTTTAGCTAAAATCAGGGTATATTATCTAAAAATAGTCTAGTCAGCAGAAATAATGGTAATTGATTATCCTCTTTGAAAGAAATGTAAGAAAAACTTGAAGCAAAAAAGAAAATGAGAATTTCTGAATATATATTAAGTTATTACGCAAAACCTTTGTNAAACTTGAAGCAAAAAAGAAAATGAGAATTTCTGAATATATATTAAGTTATTACGCAAAACCTTTGTGTCTCTCCTTAAACCTGTAAAATCTCATCTGAAGCCGTGACACACATGAAGCTCCAGCTCAGCTACTGTTTCTCTGCACGCACTTCCGGCTGAGCTCTGTGTTTAAAGAGCTCAGCTAGAAGCTTCACGTGTGCGCACAGCTGAAGATGGTAACCTTACAAATGGAATGTATCAGGCTCAAACATGCAAAATGATGGTATGGTCCTTTAACTTTGGGAGAAATAACTTGATTCAGTCCTGTTCATTTTGACTCACCTCACTTGTTCTGCGGGCGTATTTGTTCTCCTCTTTGCAGTTTGCATGTAGTAAAGACAGGTGTGTGTGTGTGTGTGTGTGTGTGTGCGTGTGTGTGCACGTGTCTCACATATCTCTACTATTATTATTTACTACAGTAAATAATCATAATGCCACTTCCACAGTGTGATCCGTCTACCACACACACATTTAAAACAAGTAACAGATTATTGACATGTTACATCACCGATTTACAGTCACCCACATTAACGAGCAAATAATTGAAAATAAATATTAGTGTGGAAATCCATAAATGGTCATAAATTAGTCAATTATAAGTCAGAAAACATATATTTGGAAACAACAACTTTTCTGTGAAGATGGATTTTTTCCTGTCAAGAACAAGACTTCTAATTTAAGCATGTGGCCTTCAAAATAAAGGTGGGAAAATTTAATCTTCCTCCTTGTTTAACTCACAGTTTAAATTACATGCTGGATATTCTGCCAATCAGACAGGTAAAACAATGCCTATGTTACACGCTGTTTTGTAACTGTGGGCACTGTAGCTACATATAATAATTTTTCAAATAAAATCACCTTCTGTCTGTACTTTATGCTGACATTATTATTAACTTTACACTGGTTTAAGACCCTTACAGTCATCCACGCTGTACCAAATAACACAGTCATGATGTTCTGTTGAAAGGTCAGAGGTTACAATTCATATATTATCTGATTAAATATGAAAAAGTAAATGTAACATGGGCGTATGAAAATAGGAATAAATACCATTCTAATTAGTTTACTACAGGGAGAAAAGGCTTTTATTTTGAAAATAAGACATCTAAACAGGAAGCTCAGAACAATGGGAAAGAAATATTTTTTCAATATAGTTTACCTGCACACAGATTTACCTTTCCTTAGACTTTCATTCATTAAATATAATCATTGGCTTAATTACTGCGTTTATTAAATAATTATTACATGGGACAAATTAATTGTGAGATAGAATATTACAGCAAATTAGTAGTTCATAAAAAAATGGCAGGAGCTAATTTAATTAATATATATATATATATATATATATTTAAACCCAAGATTCATTATTTGTTCACCATTTAAAGTCAGATTAATGAAGCAGAATTATTCATTTCCACATTTATGTTTCTCATTACATTTTAGTGACCTTTTTGCTAACATTTTATTAACAACTTTACAGTGTCAGGTAATAATTATTCTAGTTAATTAATGGTAATTGTTCCCTGGCAGACTCCATATGGTTGTACCAGAGGAAAGCTAAACAGTGGACATGACCTTTCTCAAGCATTCCGTCTTGCAGGCCTTGAGTGTGCTGCTCTTGGCCTGGGTGTTGGTCCGTTGCCAAGCCCCCCTATTAGGAGATGAAGAGGAGGAAGAGGAGCCGATACAGAAGCGTAATATGTCAACAGTGGTGAAGAAATCTGAGGTGATCGTATGTCCGTCAGAGTGCAGCTGTACGGCAGAGGCAGTGGACTGTGCTGGAGTCGACCTCACCGAGTTCCCCAGTGACCTGTCTGAGAAAACCCGCCAGCTCTCGCTACNCACACACACACACACACACACACACACACACACACACACACACACACACACACACACACACACACACACACACACACACACACACAAATGCAGGCAGAAAGAAAATATCATAAATCCACATGTGATGATTCTATATAGATGAGTAGGTTTGAGTGTACAGGCTGTGTGAAAGCCTGAACTCCCGTATACTCGAGTATAAGCCGAGTTTTTATTACCAAATTTCACAAAGCAAATCAGGGGTCAGCTTATANGTATACTCGAGTATAAGCCGAGTTTTTATTACCAAATTTCACAAAGCAAATCAGGGGTCAGCTTATAGATGGGAAATTCAAATTTGATCCCAGAGAATGAAATTTCCAGGGGTGGAAATACTACCCATTACCACTACCATGAAAATAGTTTAAATCATACCTTAGAATGAGCTATTTCCTGACTAAACATCTTATTCAGCAGATTTTGCGGCGGCCAGTAAGCGCTGTTGCGATTGGTCAAAGACAAAAGAATGGGCCAATTAGAGACGATCTTATAAAAGTGTTGTTTCATATACCGGTACAGTAACGTTATTTGGTAGTCTTGTTCAACATCATGTTTTGTGCTTTATTAGCAAGAAGCTTGAGATAAAATACAACACAGAATGGAAACGACACGGACTCGTCAGATGAGGGCACACGTTACACAGAGCAGGACTGACATGAACTGTTTGGCGATTCAGACGAGGAAGAGGAGTCCAGAAATGTTAATGTCAGCTACGGTAATCAGCTGTTGAAATAAATATCATGTTTACCGGTATGTGGATTATTTTCAGAAAATTACAGGAATACTATGACAATACCCAGAAAAACAGGTAATTTNGGTATGTGGATTATTTTCAGAAAATTACAGGAATACTATGACAATACCCAGAAAAACAGGTAATTTGTTAAATAAACTGATGGAACAACATCAGGGGGTTTCTTTAAAAATCTAAATTTGCAGGTCAAAATCAGGGAGGCTTATACACGATATCGGCTTATACTTGAGTATATATGGTAGGTGCTGTTTCAGATGACTGCATGTGTAACGGTCATGTGTTTTCTCTCCTGTTGCCAGAACAACAAAATTGAGGAGATAACAGTGGAGCATCTTTCTCATCTGCATCAGCTGGAGACTCTCAACCTTCAAAACAACTGGCTCACCTCCAACGGTAAACAAAGCAACAAATCACCTATTATTTTAGTCAACAGTACTTTGTTCAGTAGTGATTCTGCAGAAGAAAATGACACCCATTGTGTTGTTTGTTACTATATGTCAATGTTACCTGTATTTGTAGAAGAAAAACTTTTTCAGATACACTTGATGTTAGATCAAAAATGTGAAAATGTGACTTATGTACTTGTGATCAGCTGCTGCTTAATTCCCAAACTTTTATCATGTCAAGGACCCCAATTGTTGCATTCTCCAGCTGGTGTCTTCCCCCTCACCACCACCATCACCACCCACCCACCTACAAAACATATTACCCAGCCACGTACTATTCAAGGAATAGTAACATCTGAGTTGTTATTCACACTTGCAGCATACTGTACATTCAATCAAATTTATTCCCTCAGTATTACTTTCAGTATTCAATATTCATTCAATATTCAAGATACAGTTGAATGATATTAACCACAATATTCAATATTAACTATATTCATCTGTCTGACCAGCATTTCTTCCTTACGTTTAAAAAATTCAGCAGATTTTTCTGGTTTACCTGGGTGCTTTTGATGTAAGAGTCTTAAAAGTTTAGAAAGTTTTAAAAACTCATTGGAAAGTACGATGACATATTAAGGTCATACGAAGAAAAAACAATAAGGGGGTATTATTTTGAGTTTTTAAACTGGCAAATTTGCCAGTTTAAAAACTCAAAAAAAAGTCAGTACACTTGTCCGTATGCCATACGTTTTAAAAGTCTGTATGCATATGATAATTAGATGATTTTGCGCTAAAAGCACATTTTCTTTATTGCTAAATCCAATGGAAAAGTATAATTTAATAAGGTCATGTAGTACAGCCATAGTCAACGTAATTTGCCAGTTTTAAAAGTCAGTATGCTTATGATAATGCATGATTTTGCGCTAAAAGCACGTCTATTTCCTTACTGTTGAATCCGATGGAAAAGTATAATTTATTAAGGTAATGTGCAGGCATAGTCACAATGTGAGACTGTTAATTCCAATGCCCTATTTCTCCTCATTTTTCTGAGTTTTAAAAACTCCAGGTTTAATAAGGTATAATTCAATAAGTTTATTACTACAGACAGTCACAATGGTAAGGCGGTGATTACCCCTTATTATTTTTTTTGAGTTTAAAAAGTGGCAAATTTGCTGAGTTTAAACACTCGCAAATTTCCGCGCGTTTAAACTCACAAATTTGCCAAAATCATGCATTATTAAGCATACTGACTTTTAAAACTGGAAATTACATTGTGACTATGTCTGCAGTATAGGACCTTATTAAATTCTCCTTTTCCATTGGATTTAGCAATAAAGAAAATTGTGCTTTTAAACAAAATCATTGAATTATCAAATGCATGTGGACTTTTAAAACGGACAGCATATGGACTTTTTTTTTCAAGTTTTTAAACTGGCAAATTTGCAAAGTTTGGGATAGCATATCTGTCTTTCCTCTTTGTGTCTTTCCTCTTTGCAGACTTGACATGAGCAGCTCATACTTGTGGTGTTTACTCTGGTCTGTGTTTTTTTTTTTTTTTTTTTNTTTTTTTTTTTTTTTTTTTTCTTTGCTGCTAGGCCATTATCATCTTCTGTATATTCATCAGCTGTACTCATTTTCAGAAACTTATGCATCATTCAAAGATTGTGAGGTTGTGAGCTAGCTAATGAGCTAGCTGCATAATGCTATGCTAGCTGCTCCTATTAGCTTGCTAGCTATTGTAAAGTACGGTAACCTCAGCAAATTCCTAAAGCTTAATGATGTTGTCAGATGATGGACTGATGAAAAATGCCACCTGGTTCACTAAATGTGGTCAAAATTGAAAAGAAGAAAAAAAATAGGTAAGTACTTTGGAGTACTATGTGACCACAACAGGAGTTGCCCAATGACTGTTTGACAGGAGTGATTATACCTACTTTCTCAAGCCTGTCAAGCTCTTTATCCACCTGATTCTTCATGGCAAAGGGTAGGGGACAGCTTCTGAAAAATCTAGGACGTGCATCAGGTTTTACTAAGATGGTCACTTTAACACCAGAAAGAGTTCCAACTCATCATTAAACATTCAGAGTGTTTGGTGAGCGCCTTTTCCATGTTTTTAGTTCACCAGATTTTTCTGCACACAAGTTAATTTGCTGCCAATTCAATTTAATGAGCTGGAGCCAGTTGTGTCCATATAGCTGTGGTCCATCACCCTGTACGGTACAGGGTGATGGTGATGGTAGGTTTACCTTCTGGCCTTCATAACACATCAGCATTTTGTTTTTAGTGTATGTATAAAGCCTAACATTTGCTTTAGCTAATGGCTTGTCTTTAAAATAAGTGCCATACAGCTCTTCTGAAATGATTGTGCATGCAGAACCTGTGTTAATTTCCATATCAATATATTTACCATCAATATTGAGGGCGACTTTGTAAGGTAATGCATCATTCCCGCTTTCATGTGCATTGTACATGATAAACATGCCTAACTCAGTTTCATGACCTTCCCTGACATACGGAGCAGCACTGTTTGCCTTTTGATTTTTCCACTTTAGTTGTATTTGACTGTTTTTTACTCGACATGTCTTTTTAATGTGTCCCTTTTTCCCACAGTTATGATACACAGTCTCCTTAAATTAACAGTCTTTTGGCACATAGTTCTTTCCTTTCTGTAGCAATTGTCTTTATCTCCTTGTTGTTGTTGTTTGTTTGCTTGAACTTCATAGACTCTTTATGGAGTCTAGGTCAAGTTAAGCAAAATAAAGTACCATTGTTTCCGTATACAGTTTTCCATGGTCCATCCCCCTCTCTGTTGGGGACAGAGAGGGGGATGGACTGCAGTGGTTAAAACGGAAACTTTCTGCAATGACAAGCAGCTTTGGCTTGAAATGTTCCTTTAAAGTGTCCATAATGTCTTTCAGTGTCTTTTCCTTGGGTTTATTTGCTTGCACGATGTTTCTTAAAAGTCCATATGTGCTGGAACCAGCAGCATTTAACAATATTGCTACCTTTGTCATCTGCAATGTCATTTGCTTCAGAGAAAAGCTCCACACGCTCCGTGCAGGCTGACCACGACTCACTATCAGGCCTAAACTCGTCCAGCTTCCCAAGGAACGCCATTATCCCATCCTTATCACCAATAATGTTATGTCTTTACACCGACGCAGCATCAGACAGTAGCCCAGACTTGTTGCGCAAGTCATCTTGTCATCTCCTTCTGCTCACAGGCAGCACATCAGTAAACCCTGACTCTTAACCAGTCAGTCTACATCTGAATCAACCAGTTATCATTAGGCTTTCATACCTTAACCTTTTCTTCCACAGGAACTCTTGTTAGAACACCACTTTTCTTTTCAGTCTTGTAATCCATCATTTATTTCATGTCAGATTTACGTCACTTTGCTGATTTCCTCAGATTTTCCACAAATGTGGATAACAGTTAAACTTCTGTCAGATAGTAATCCTCTTCATGAACAAACTGATTCTGCTGTCGCCTCGTTTCCCTTTAGCCACCTACTTCTGATTTCAGATTGTTCTCGTGTTGTTTTATGAGTTTAGCTGAGCATAAAACGTGTCTTTTTGTCTTTCCAGGCCTTGAGGATGAAGGCTTTGAAATGCTTGAGCAGCTGACTTATTTATACTTGGCAAATAATAAGGTGAGTCACACAGCAAATACTGATACACAGACGTGTTTCTGCTGCTGCTCAGCTTCATGCTGTCATGTCAATTTAATGTCATCAACAAGAAATCTACCTTATTCTGGAGGGAAACAGGAAGAAGGCTTTAGCTGCTGCTTTAACCATAAACATGTACAGTCTCACAGTCAGTTACAGCCTGTGAAATGTGTGTGTGTGTGTGTGTGTGTGTGTGTGCG
Source organism: Lucifuga dentata (assembly GCA_014773175.1). NCBI lineage: Eukaryota > Metazoa > Chordata > Actinopteri > Ophidiiformes > Bythitidae > Lucifuga > Lucifuga dentata. The sequence goes on along the minus strand of VXCM01002160.1, from coordinate 12,309 downwards.
TGTGCAGCTCACTTCAGCACCAAAGGTCCTTCCTCCCTCTTTGCTCAGTGCTGATTTTGCTGCTAATCAGCTGACAAGGATCTTCCCATACACATTTGGCTATAAACCACAGCTCAGGTATGTGTGTGTGTGTGTGTGTGTGTGTGTGGGGGGNAGCTGCATGTGCATGTATGTGTGTGTGTGTGTGTGTATGTGTGTCTGTGTAAGTGTATGTATGTCTGTGTGTGTATATGTGTTTGTATGTGTGTGTATATATGTGTGTGTGTGCATGTGTATATATTTGTGTGTATGTGTGCTTGTGTATATGTGTGCGTGTGTATATATACTGTATATGTGTGTGTGTGTGTGTGTGTGTGTGTGTGTGTGTGTGTAGGGTGAGTAGGTGAATTAATCTCTCCTGCTGTACCTGTACCTGTGCAGGTCTGTGTATCTCCATAACAACAAGCTGACTGATGCAGGACTTCCTGATCACATGTTTAACGGTTCAGACAGCTTGGAGATCCTCACCATGTCCAGCAACTTCCTGCGTGTCGTCCCCAGGAACCTTCCCTCCACCCTTTACCGCCTCCACCTCAAGGTGCAGCATTCAATCCTTCACACCACGACACATCTCAGCAGATACACTCAATCTCTGCACAATTACATTTTATTAAGAAAACAAGTCCAGCTGAAGTGCATCTTGTTTTTTCCTCTTTGTATCTTTTTATTTAAATATGGTAACCATGGTAACAACCTGTTGTCTGCTGACAGAGTAACAAGCTGGAGAAAATCCCAGCAGGAGCCTTTGACAGCTTGTCAAACCTCAGAGAGCTGCACCTCCAAAATAACTTCCTCAGCAACGAGGGCATGGACAACGAGACGTTCAGGTGCATAATCTCATCCTACACACACACGCTGACACACACGCGGCCAACAGCATCAGAGTGGCCTGAATCATTCCAGAATTAAAAAATATCGTTACAATTATGATGCATTTATGTTTTTCTGAGGTGGAGTAAGTGCCATCTCCAGCTGTCTAGAAGCTTGGCTGTCACTCAGTCACTTATCAGAGCCAGCACTTTTATCTGACAAAAATGAGAGGAAAATATAGTGTATCTGTAAACTGTAAAAACAATGAAGTTAAAGGACCATGCCAATCATTTTGCATGTTTGAGCCTAATATATTCAATTGTCATACATGTTACGTTACTGACAATCATTTCCCAAAGGATAAAACCGTATTTCAGCTTTCCTGATATTTTGCAAAATCTCTTAATCTTTCAAAATCAAATATTCAAGTGATACACCCACCTTAAAAATCCATGTTTCTCCTGCTAATAGTTACACAGCCTTATGAAGTCACGGTCCTTTAAATTTTTCCATAAACACAGGTCTTCTTTTGGGACTATATTCCCCGGTGGAGGCATACATTCACTCCACACTTTTTATTACACTTAAACGCTAAAATTACATAACTTCTAAAAAAAACCTGAATACACGTCTTGTTGGTGATGATGGATTACCTATCCCAAGAATGTTTCAAGTATCAACAAGTTGATTTTAATAGCAGAATGAACTGAAACCAATGGCGGTCTGGAAGGTAGGAAAACCATTTTTAATTCACTGTTCCAGTAGTATGCTTTGGGAAATGATCGTTAGTAAACATAACGTGTATGAAAATTGAATATATTAGGCTCAAACATGAAAAATGGGTGGTATGGTCCTTTAAAGNAACGTGTATGAAAATTGAATATATTAGGCTCAAACATGAAAAATGGGTGGTATGGTCCTTTAAAGAATCTGCAGAGTCGGTTGACATTTACATTACATAGTCAAGTCTTTTAATATTTATTAAAGATATAGATTACTGCAACTTAAAGTAAAGGACTTCAACCACTTATGTGTTTTTAAATGCACACGAGGGGGCATTATTTCAAGTTTTTAAACTTGCAAATTTTCAAGTTTAAAAAGTATACTGTAATAAGGTCATGTGCAGGCATAGTCACAACATGAGGCAGTTAATTCTGATTCCCCATTTCTCCTTATTTTTATGAGTTTAAAAGCTGGCAAATTTGCTGGTTTTTAAACTCAGAAAAATAATAAGAGGGAATCGGAACCGCATCACGTTGTGACTGCCTGAATATGACCTTATTAAATTATATTTTTCCATCGGCTTTAGTAATAAAGATTCTGATTTTGTGCTTTTAGCACAAAATCAAATTATCATACGCATGTGGATCATCGAATTATCATAAGCAAGTGGACTTTTAAAACAAACAGCATACAGACAAGCATATACTGACTTTTTTTGAGTTTTAAAACAGGCAAATTTGCATATTTGGCCCTAATATGCCATCATAGTTTGTTTTACAATTTATGGCACAAGAAGTGACAAAAATATATAAAATAAATGTAAATAATTAGTTTTCATGAACAATTAGTCAACAATTCTCACATCATGTAGCCACTCTGGCTACAGAAATGATTTTTTCATGAAGGCATCAGTCTGTATTAGTGCAGCACTGCTGTTGTGTTCCAACTCCCTGCTGATGTGTTTTAACATTCTATTCCTGCTGTCTGCCTTCTCCCACATCATTT
>VXCM01002159.1:39569-65774 GCA_014773175.1 Lucifuga dentata | reverse complement strand
TCACTCTCTAAGATCTCGTTGAACAACCTAGTCAAAAACTCTACTGCCACCTCTCCTAGACACTTTAACCTTAACGAAGTGCCGTAATTAGAGAAATTTATAAAAATCTACATTAGGTAAATCAAATTCATTTTTGAGTGCCTCAAAGGTCTTAAAGATACCATCTGGAAATAAGTTACTAATATTCAAGATACCCTTCCTCATCCAAGTTAGAAGGCCAATGTCCCCTAGAGAAGTGGGGAGATCAGGGTTCAAAGCAATGGGGGACTGCAGGATCAAGCTTTCTAAAAGATTAAAGCATTTTCTAACATCCTCCCATACCATAAGAGTAGGTAACACAAAATGATCTGCTATGGGTTGGATATTCCTTGCATTATTGATAAATGGAAGAGATGATTATGTCCTCGGAGCACCAATAGAGGATCCAATATAACCCACAAGAAGTCCACGTCATTTAAGAACCACCTCATCATTTCTTTAATTTGGGCAGCCCAGTAATAGACTGCATGTTTGGCAGGGACAGACCACCTAATTCTCTTGATTTGAGGAGTGAGGCAAATTTAATTCTGGGCTTCTTTTTATTCCAGATGAATCTCATAATGGAATCATTAAGTCCTTTGAAAAAATGTGAAGTTAGGTAACAGGGAAGGCATTGAAATAAATAAATCAAACAGGGTAACATTCATTTTGACAATGTTAATTCTTTCAAAAAGAGATATTGTGAAAACATTCCATTTGGACATATCCTGCTTGAGCCTTGTAACTAACGGTAAGTAATTCATGGTAAATAAGTCATTTAAATCCGGGGTTATATGTATACCCAAATACTGAAACCCTGAGTCTGCTAATTTAAAAGGAGACTGTAAGTTAATTGTGTCAGGAGCATAAAAATATAATGCCTGAGATTCACCCAAACTTATTTTATATCCTGAAAGTTGATTGTATTGAGTAATTGTCTCCAAAATGTTAGAAATAGATGTTTGGGGCTTCTTCAGATATAGAAGAACATCATCTGCATACAGCGATAAATGATGCTCTTACCCCCTGTTTTTACGCCATAAATATTTTTATGTTTTTGAATCAATTCAGCCAACAGTTCAGTAGCCATAGCAAATAAGAGTGGAGATAGGGGACAGCCCTGACGACAACCTGTATAAACTGAAAATTTCTCTGATAAAAAAAACATTTGTATTTACAACAGCCAAGGAACCAGAGTAAAGAAGTTTAATCAATGAAATAAATTTAGGGCCCGGCTTTACTTGTTCTAGAACTGAGAATAATTCAATCCTATCAAATGCTTTTTCTGCATCCAAGGATACAATAATAGCTGGGTCTTTATCTTTGTTCAGCTGGAGAATAATATTTAATAGACAACGTGTATTATTGGAACCATATCTAGATTTTGCAACTCCTGTTTGGACTGGGTTAATGATTTTAGGTAATACTGATTCTAATCCACGGGCTAGTGCTTTTGCCATGATTTTATAGTCTACATTAAGTAAGTTGATTGGATAGTATGAACCACAACTTAAAGGAATCATCTTTTTTCAAAATCAAACTAATGGAGGCAAGCTTCCATGATTCAGGAATAGAGTTGTCTTCTGAGAGGTTATTAATTGCAGGTAACAAAATAGATGAAAGTTCTGGTCAAAAAGTTTTTATAAAATTCTAATTAGAAGCCGTCCAACCCCGGGGCTTTTCCCGATTGCATGGATTGAATAGCTTCAGAGATTTCTTCCTTAGTGAAAGGCGTATTAAGAAGAGATCATTCACCTTTGGGGATGACTGAAAGAGAGATTTTATCCAAAAAGGTGGAAAAATCTAGGTTTTGTTCGGCACAGATTGAAGCGTAGAGGTTCTCAAAAATTTCTGAAAATATTATTAATTATAACTGGATCATAAGAATTTGTTCCCTCAGAGGTTTCGATAGCTTTAATGGATCTCTCAGTGCGTTCAGAATTAAGTTGATATGCAAGAAGCCAACTTGGTTTATTCCCATATTGGCAAAATTTCTGCCTACTGAAGGATAATAATTTCTGTACATGCTCAGAGCGCATTCCATATTTAGTTTAGTTTTAGCACTAATTAGCAGATTCCAATTATTTTAAGTGCTTATAAGGGCTTTATGAAGCTGTTCCAATCGCTTGACGTCTTCTTCTAAAGCTTTTCTCTTTTGATCTTTTAGTTTTTTATGCCAAGCAGTGTAAGAAATAATGTAGCCTTGCAAGACTTAGCCACATCCCACTTGATAGCATTAGAAACAGGAGATAGATTATTGTCCTGCCAGTACTGAGATAATTTTTCTTTAATGAATAAGCAGAAATCATCCTCGTTCAAAAGTGAACTATTTAATCTCCAATAAGGGGTTCTGAAAGATAAGTCAGATATTTCTATGTACACATGTTCATACGTGTTCTTTGTATTCTTGTATTCTTGTCATAAAATTTTTTTTAAAATATTTGAAGATTATAATTTTATTTTATTTTTTCTTTACAAATTTCTCCTCCTCCCCCCTCACTCCTACATTGCAGTGGCTCCCCCTAGCGCCCCCTTGTGGCCCCCGCTTTGAAAAAGTATGTCTTAGAGACTCCCATTTCATGCAGGGATTGGCTGGGTGTGAGGTGTGAAATCTGGTAGGTTTTTATATCTCTTAAACGCTCGTTTCTTCTTTCTGTCACCATGTCTCTGCTCTGAGGAGAGAAGTGAAAATGTGCACTGTTATCAACTTATATTGATCATATTTATAATCATATGGAGATTACAATAATGCACTGAAGACAGAAATCCAGTTAAGAATCCCTCCCCTTTCCTAAAGTCTAAGTGTGTGCTGTTATCCCTGTTTACCTGTTTATATGATGAATCATACTGAGACTGCAAAGAAAGACACATACACACACTAGTATACAAGTACGCGCGCGTGCACGCACACACACACACACACACACACACACACACACACACACACACACAGAGAAAAACCTCATTAACCTAACGGTGGATGTTTGTGTTTCATATTAGGCTGTAGTAATGCTGATTTGCTTTACTGCCCATTTTTGTTTTAAATTTGTTGACTTTGTCTTTAAGAATCTATTACAGTAAATTAAACTTTGTCACTTTTCAGAAGTTTAATCTGAGAAAGAATTTGTAATCCTCTTTGCTGCAGACTCCTGATAAACAGGTCGGCATGTTTGTGAGACAGATATGTTTTTAGTCAGCGTCTGGAGCTAAGATGGAAGTATTTGCTCTCTTGCTCGGTGGATTTATCTGAGGTCATTTCTGCAGCTTGGTGGGCTGCCAAGAAGGCTGGATTGAAACATACGTCAGCAGCATGATTAACGGATAATGACAGATCTGGGTGTCGATATGTTCTTTGCTGAGATTTGTAGTGTGGGCATAATCGCAGGCTCTGGCTCAGTATATCATCCAAAAGCAAAGAAGCGTGGTGGGAGAGCCGCAGGGAGTCTAGAGCTCTTCTCAGGAAGATTGGAGACTCCCCTGCTGCCGCGTGGCCTTATTTCTCATTTTTGTGCACAGACAGTAAATACCTTGCTTTCCCAGCTGTGCTCCTGACCTGAACCTATGACCTCCCCTCCGTCTCTGATGATACTCCCATGGTCCTCTGCTCAAGGCTGCCGAGCAGGCTGCACGGCCACAACCAGGCCTTGTAATTCACAAGCTTCTAGATCGCCTGCCACAGTGTATTGATTTTTGTTTCCCCAATCTCCAGGAGAGAAGCAAAGAAAAGATTAAAAACACTGTCAGTTTGAAGTTGAATAAGAATCCTGCACAGGGGAGATACCTTAGAGAGCAATAGGTCATGGCCGAGGTATATCACTTTATGGGTTTAACCCTTCCTTGGCCTCTGATCCAATTATTAGTGCACATCAGCAAGGGCGAAGGAATGTAGAGCATAATTATTATTTTAATATTGACACTTTATCATGGCTAATAGAGCAGCCACTTATTTTACACTGTTTGTTGTCTATATTTTAATTAGGGCTTGACAATCTTTTCTGGCTTGAGTCCACTTTTGTGATTCCACAGTAACAAGAGTTACATCAAATTATTATCCAAATATGATATTTTTTTTTTCTATTTCAACAGCATGGAGAGTTAAAATGGTTTATAAGGAAATAATGCTGTCATAAGCTCAGGGGTGTCGCAATATACCAGTAATGACGATAATTGTGATATTAAAAAAATGAAATATTGAGATCCTGTTAATAATACACATATGATAATATCGTGTTAATAATCCAGCGCCTCTTAAATCATTTCTGTTTCTTTCCATTCTCTCTTTGTCTCCCTGTGTGTGACACACACAGACACACACATACGTGACATGACTGTGACCGTGACGTGGTAGGAGCTAGCTAGCTAGTGAGCTAGCTACTACCACAGTGTGTGTGGCTCCTCCTGATATGCAGAATCATATCTGAGCAGAGGAGATGACAGGAGAGAGTGAGACGCTCCACCCTAACCTGAAAAAAGTTAGCTGGCCAGTGTGGAGTTTTTAGGATTTGGTAAAAAAGACAGGTAGACGCCACAGGAAATGCCGATTGACAGGAACCACCAATCTGTTCACCAACCTTCATCTCCATCATCCTGCAGATTTTACCACGGGGGGACCTACACAATATTAGGCGGGTGGTTTTAATGTTGTGGCTGATTGGTCTATGCATGCAGTATTTATTGGGCTCAAACACATGCAATATTAATCCTCAAACAAAAAGGAATATGACAGGGATGCTTAACAACTACAAATCCCTGAAATGCATTGGGCTTTGAAACGCTCTGACACAGTTACTAATAATGACTTATTTAATTACTCATCACTAATAACTCAGGAATTGATCAATAAAACTGTCACAATATCATTCTTACTATATCTATTTCTCTCTGATATACATTAGTAATATATAATATATAGGAAATGCTTAGGTCATCTTTCTATGTGCTTTTAGTAATCAAAGGTTCAGTGTGGGTGATAACTCTTTCGGTGGCAAATAAAAAATGACAGAAGACAAAAGAAAACAAATGAAGGGGTGATGATTTCCTCAGAAGCTGTCACGCAGTTCAAATGGCGAACACTGTTTTTATTGTTTATGGAGTTAATATTTGATGAAATGTCATCTTTGATGATGTTCACAGGGAAAGTTAAGGCCTGCATCAGGAGGAACATTCAGTCCTTTGTGCAGTCTGTCATTATTGTTGGCTGCATGTCAGCTGATGTAAATTAATAGGTGGGATACCACTTTAGTACAGTGATTAAAGGAAACAGAAAACCTTTCAGAAATCGCTGCTCTGCTGCTTTAGTTTCCAAGAATTCAAGTACATGCAGAGAAATATTTTGAAACTGAACATCTGCATTTGGATCTGATCTGATCTGGTTTTGATGTTCAGCAGCTACTTTCCTTTACTCTCCACCTGCTTTACAGTAATATTACACTGTTTTGCAATATAAGCTTTAAACATTTTAGTAGCTTTAAAAAATATATATGTTCTGGAAAAAAATATGCACAATTTACCATCACAAAATGTTAACTATGAGAAAATTATAATTTCATGAATTTGTGGAAAAACAATAAGAGGTAAACAACAGGATACACACCATCATAACAACTCCATGATTTACAAAACCTAATACTGTTTTCAGTACGTTCAGAGGAATTTGCCTTCAGGCAACTATGAGGGCTGAAAGTCACTCACAATATGCCAGGCCTCCTCAAAGGGCATATTAGTGTTTGCTGCTGCATATTAATTTAGCATCCAGAATGACTGACTGGATACAACCCACCATGCTCCTTTATGCCTCCTTCTCATCCTGGAGGAGTAATATTGCAGGATTACGAGTCCTCTGTGTTATATTTATATATTCCCATGACTTCCTAGTCCTTTTATCTCGAGCAATTGTCTTTCATACCATCAATCTGTCACTCAGCACGTACTTACCCACCAGTTTTTTCAGCTGGAGACTATTCCTTCATCACTAAAGACTTTTGAGCAGTGACTCCATACAAAGCTAGTGAGCACTGGAGGGTCATTGGAGGGTTTTAAAGAATGTCAAAAATCCTGATAGGAGCAGTCAGGGGTTAAATGAGCAGGTGATGGTTCACCTGCAAATCAGGAACTGAGGAGCAGCTGGCAGATGATTGTACAGCCTTTAAATACGTGATGAGGAAGCTCACACTGTCTTTGCACTACACCAGAGAGCTTACTTGAGAGTTGTTGGACTGTGTAACTTTATTCCTTTCCATTTCTGTTAATAATGATGGGTAATTTATTTCACTACGATATTGTTGGTCTTTATAATTCTAACTGTGATTTAAAACTTAATTTACTACTGATAATCCAATAGTTTAATTAGTATTATGTACATGCATGAGTTTAAATGTATTGTGTTTGGAGGTATTCTGATGTAGGAATAAACAGTCAGTCTATCAAGCAATACAAATTTTTTTTTTTTTTTGAACAATAAATGCTTTCAAAAGGACAGATCTACTTATTCTCATAATATCCAACATAATGATCATAACACATTGTCCCATTGTGTTAATCAACGACATGAACCTGAAGCCTCCCATATCTTTATGAAGATGCTTCATAAGAATAAATCAAAACACATTAATTAAATATGTGAATTTAGCTCAAATTTGCATGGTAAAAAAAAATGAAGAACTGGAGCTTTAACTGAAGTTGTAAGAAAAAGTTTTGCTATTTGGCTGGAGCTACACTGAGCATTTACAGCAGGCTCTGTCTTACTGAAAAATGATTTTTACTGCGTTGACGTATCTCCATATGGCTGTACAGGTGTGAGGGGGGAATATGTGAGGAATCTATCACGACTATACCACAGAGGAGGAAGTTATTTTTGTTTGTCCCATTGCCTTTAGTAGAACACGGGGGGCTCAGGGAGTGCATGAATGGAAAATGTGCCAGTGAAGGATCAATGGAAAATGCACAATCCTTCTCAAAGCAGAGAAACTGCAAACACACACACACACACACACACACACACACCACATCATAAATATGCACACACACAAATATTACACGTACACAGCATAAGACCAGGTGGATTTGGTGCAAGCTGTTTTTACTGGCAGCATCCTCCTTCCTTCCCTATCCCCCCCATCCCCCCATCCCCCCATCCCAGCCCTGTTCAGCAAAGCTGTCACAGCAGCAGCACTCATAATGAAGGCTAAAATATTTTATTCAGATTTATTAATTTGAAAATGAAGCATGCCTGTCGACAGAGGGACAGTTCTTCTCAATCTGTCAACGCGGAGCCACTCGGCGCTGACACCAGAATTCATTTGTCTTGTCGGTTATGACAGTTGGATTCTCCCAGTGCTCTACGGAGAGGGATCGCCCAGGGATTTTTTGAGCTGGATAAAACACATTCCGACAAGGAACAGCCTCTTTATTAATGCAAATTAGGCCAGAAAAATTCCAGCAACAGCTACTTGGCTCCAGAGTCCTGGCTCTGTCTCTGTTATTTTGGGGGGAGTGTTAATAAAAGCAGCCTCAGTGTTTGTGAGAATAGGGCCCGCAGGAGGACCTGTCACACTGCAGCTGTGACACTCTGCAAACACATGGGACTTGGACCAAATTTTGGAGCCTTTCCTGCACTTTTTGATGTCCTTTTCAGGTGCAGTACCTCATTTCATATCAATGCATATTTCTTGTACTGTATGTATGTCTATCTACTGCTTTCACAATCTCACCAGAAGTACAATTAAGATATATCAGATAAAAAAAAATGTTTTAAATTTAATTTTCTATTTATTCACTGCATGCCCGGAAGCATTAATTGGGGTTAACATGATGAATTATTTGTTAAATGAGTGCATATTGGTCTAACCCTCTGCTCTTGTTTTTCCACTGTTGCATTTTGATATATGGATTTTTATTGTTGAGGCCAGGAGACTTTCAGGCTGCTCGCCCGGGTGAGTGCAGGCGAGTTGCTGTTTTATTTTGCCGAGAGTCCTTTGACATTTATCTCTCTCCACCTGCTCTGTGAGGGTGATAACAAGTGACAGGGTCTTCTTTCTCTTCTTCTCTCTTTCTGTCTGTCCTTTCTCCCAGTCTTCCTCACTGTTTCCATCACTTACTTCTCTAGATAAGCTCAACCTTTCTTCCTCTCTCTTTAAGATCGCTGTAGCATGCATTTTGACCCCACCATCCCAAATCTGGACAGTCCTGACACTGCACAAAAATAAATTGAGCTTGTTGTGCTGTGGGACCCTTAAGAAGACGACGCTGTCAATCAGAGATATGTGAAGGGAGACAGCATAAGTTGGAACGGGGTGAAGACTGGATGATGGGATTGCTCCTTATCATGTTTAAGATGTGATGGCCTCTTCAATTACCTAAATGGACGAGATGGGTAAGGAGCCAGTGCTGCCACTGTAGCTATGCTGTTAGACTCAGATTAGTTAATTGGTTATCCTCTGGAACAAGGTAGAGGCTGTATTTCACTCAGGGAGACAGGAGGCTTCATTTATTCAAAGTCCCATTCCCACTGTCAATACACTGTCACAGGGCAGGGCCTCATGGTCTCCTGCAGCGTGGGTTTGTAGGGAGATGGATGTAGCTCAGGTGTATCCAGTGTAGACAGTTATTTCCGAGGCTCCACTGTGCTGCAAAATTGGACTAAAATGTTTTCATCCTCTGTATTGGCCAGTTCTTATGGGAAAAGTCACCTTAATTGCATGTTTCAATACTTGACCTCACCAGCAGTTCATTAACCCAGCAATAAAAAAAGCTCTCATTCTGCCAGAACTGCACCATGTCTGCCATCTGAAAACCGTCGCACTTCCTCAAACCAGTTTTTCCCCAAGAGTAAAAGTCTTTGCTAGTCACCCACTTTATCAATTGCCTTCATAATTTTAAAAGCCTTTTTTATGTTGTTGTTTTTCTCTCATATAGTAAATGGAGCCATAATTTAATATTTTAATGCATGTTAATGTGTTGTTTAACCTTCTAGCAACAATCAGGCGTCTCTAAAAGGTTAACCTTGAACGTGAGCCAGCGCAGACAGCAGCACAATAACGCGTCAATCTTCGAAAAACATCTCTGTCTAATGGATTAGTGGTTGATTGCACAGCCCCATCTCGAGGTAGATGCCGTATATATTGGATAGACATTAAAACGAGCATTTCTCAATTTTCTTGTTGCTGGCCCTCAGGGTCAATGAATCGCTAGGGCAGCAAAATGCTGACTCAACGCTCGCCTCTTAATTTATCTTGGGGTTCGATTATAGCTTCATTCAACTCTCCACCAGCACCAAAATTAAACAGGTTACAGTTTGAAGAAATAAGGGGTCTTTTCAAAGTCCTGTTAAGGGATCTTTTATAATTCATTATTGGTAAAAAGGAAGCGTGCACTTTAACAGGAGGGCATGAGAGGCAGTGAGTAAACAATATGATAAGAAATATGACAGCTAGCTTAAAAAAGGGATGTCTTGAAATGAATGAGACAAAGGGTGAGTAGCTGCTGGTGTGTGAAGGACACACACACTGTCAGTAACCTTTATGTGATGCGTTGACATGATGTCAGTCATAAAAATCAGTGATAAGTCCAGCTCTTAAAGTGGAATATTACTGAATTTCAGTCATTTCACAGAAGAAAAAAATCCCTGCAATCTAAAACAGCTTATTTAATATTTGTGAGTCGGTGTGTTACATATTAAATTATGCATCTGAGAGTTAAGTTTGCCCTTTATATGGTATTTTGTAGTTTATGAAGTAAATCTGATTCTCTGGTTTTGCATATTCAAAGAGCTAACACAGTTTAACTATATTTCATTCTGAGTGGGTTGGTGATGTCGGAGGAACTATTAATAGATTTTTTTCTCATTAATTAACGAAAACTGTGATGAAATATATTCGTCAATGACCATTTTTCACTGACTAAGAGGAGACGCTAACGAGACAAAAATCAAAGTGGAGATGAAAATGGAGTTGAAATCGAAATTTCCGTAAATATCGTTAATGAAAAATGACGATTCAAAAATGCACTGAGACGTAACAGACAACTGCCGAAGTGATGAGCAATGATTGATCAATATTTATTATTGATTTATTTACATTTTTTCTGTCATTTTCGTCCATCGCCTCTTTTCATTGGCTGCTTGCAGCATTTGTTTTTCTGCTTCACATCTCTGTCTAGTTAGCATGTTCAGCACACACGCAACAGGGCAGCACAGGCTACATCGCTAACCTGAGACGACAGCTAATAAGAAAAGGAATACCAGCACAACATGAGTAATGGCAACAGTGGACCTTGGCAGGAAAAAAAGGGTCAATCTGTAATGACTTCAGAACAGTTCTTATATTGTTCCATTCAGAATAGGGCTTGAAAGTATGAGTCTGAGCTGATTATCAATACTGTTTTTATTTCACTGATATAATTTGTTGTGAAGAGAGAGTTATTTTGAGTTATCTCAAAATAATTATGGTAATCAGAGAATGTTTCATGTCTGGATGTGTGTATATGTGTATATATGCTCTCAATGAAGCACTGAGAGATGTCTAAGTTTGACCATTTATTAAATGAAAAACTACTGTAGGTCATAGAAACACAGCAGTCTATTAGTGTCTCCATCTACTGTCCAAGCATCTCTCTCTCTCTCTCTCTCTCTCTCTCTCTCAGATAGCTCTAAGATGCATTCACAAGCACTCAGACATCGGATCTCTCACACACAGAACTATAACTACTTACTAACAACATCTGCATTAATAACTCAGGAAGCCACTGAACTTTCCAGTCTGTTACACTATGTATGTTTTTAATAATAATAGCAGCAAACTGTTAGTCTGTATTTTTTTAAAGTGCATTCTTAATCTGTCATTTGTGGCCACTTTTCAGTACCTATATTATAATGCCCAAAAATCAATACATAATTGTCCTTGGGTGGATTCTAAGCTAGTCACTGTTGCTGAAGTTAGACTAAAAAGCACTTTGTCTCTACTAGAAATAAACTAAAATGTTCACATAGTTTTTGTCGACTAATTAATTGATGCCTAAAATGAGACTAAAACAATAATAGATGAAGTTGACTAGTAAAACTCACATGGACTTTGAATCTCAGGACTAAGGCTAAATCTAAAACTAGCTATAACAAAATTAACACCCGTTGTGTCACGAGTGTATTCAGTCTATCCACCAGTTCACACATTTTTTTAAAAGACAGGCCCTTGGCTCACCTCTGTGACAATAGTTGAGCAAAGGGTCTGTCTTGTTGTGGGGTCTCGATGAAGCAGAGTTTGTTCTGTATCGATCCATGGTGACCTCCTGAATGTGCTCCACTGTCCTGAAAACAGCTTGTGCCATGGATCTTCCTCTAATGCGCCTTCACACACAAAACCTCCACTGTCGCTGTTTCCTCCTCAGCTCTAACGACTTAGTGAGTAATAACTGTTTTAGGCCTTTACATTAAATAGATAGAGTGCTTTGTACTTACTGTGGTCCATCATATTCTGCATCCTTTAAAGGATTTTCCATTAGTTTAAACTGAAGGATGAATGACTTTACCAGCAGATCAATGGATTGTCTCAGTCTGTTCCATGTGTTACAGGCATGTATCATGCTTTAACATACAAGACCCTGAGGGATTGTTAGGAGAATCTTTGGGTCTTCAAGACTTCCTGTCACCCTTTCTATTCGGTCTAAGGAGGAAGCGTCTTGTTGAGCACACAGTTTCTCACCAATCAGTCAGTTGCAGCCTGGTGACTCATTTGTTACAGAAAGACAAAGGTAATAAGTGAGATCGCCTCCCTGCTTTCTCTACAACAGCAGCTTACTCTGTTCTGTGAAGGTGCAGTAGGCGGGTTCAGTAGTATTACGCAATCGCACTGTGCCGCCATGTTGGAGCGAACGCGTACAGTCTGTCAGACCAAATACCAGCAGCGACACACACACACACACACAGAGATATCGGATACTTTCACAAGCAAGTATAATTATGAATGTGATGTTAAATCTTATTTGCGTCATGTTATTACTTTCTAGTTACTTTGCTCTGATCGTCTCTTCATCTCCAGTTGCATTTCGGCTAAAACCCCAACAGTGATCTGTCATTGTTTTGATATTCATATGGAGGCTAAACGAGATGTTCTGAGTTTTATTACTGCCATTGACATTTTGAAAAGATAGTTTTATGGACCATAATGGCTTACTTAAAGTTCCTGCTTTATATTTTGTTATGATAGTTCACCTATGACAGGCTGATGGGATTGGATAATGGCAAATATATTTTATTATTGCCTATAGATTTTTACACACACTGCATTTCCCTTCATTTGGTTTTGTTTACGTTTACATTTCAGTGCTATTTATGGACTTTATCTTTCATTCACACCCATATTTAATAGAAAAATAAAGGCTTTACACATTATTATTATAATGTAAATTATAAAGGTAATACATAATCCACTTCCTTTTCACAAAACATATCTACGAAAAAAGCAAAAGAAATGACCCATAAGCATAGATTCTGCATCGAATGCATTTAGCGTTAGCATCCTAAGTAAAGCTAAATACTGCTAACTGGCTAACGAGGCATCACAGCTCTTGAGAACAGATAATGTTATCAACAAAAAAAGAAACACACAGAAACACGAAAGATAGTATAATTTTTCTTACCAGTGTCAAAGTATTTCACAAACTCCAGCAGCAAAGATCTGCTTGCCATCAGATCGGCTCTTGAGATGTTATTTAGCCATCATCTCCGGCGCTCAGCGGAAGACTTCATTTCTTCTTTCTGGGTCATTTTTTTTTTTTTATATAATTCTTGGTATTTGAAAGAAGCCTTTAACTTTGTCTTGAATGCTATTGACAATACAGACAATAGTGCATCCAACCCATGATGGTTAAGGCACAGTCACACTGAACTGATACAGAAAGCTCTGCATTCTTGCACCAACATGGCGTCCGGGATGCTTCGCTTAATGTAACGTCATATGTGATGTCATGTGCAACCCTCCTACACTCTTTTCATCATTCACTGCTACATATATGTTGGGTGTATGTTGGATAATAGAGAGGAGCTGTAGCTCTCATGCATTTGTTTCTGTCCAAACGTATTAGAATCAGACAGTTATGTGAATGAACACATTCCGTTAAGACTTCTTCCACACGGGCCAGAAGCCGCAGGATGAGAGGAAGGCGTTATCTGCATGTTCTCATCACATGCTATGATCCAGGCCCTGGAGCAGGAAGGTCTCTCTCAGGTGCCATGGAAACTAGCCCACCTCTGGCTGCTGTCTTGTCATCACCTGTCATCCTCTGTGCTTTTGCTGCGCACACATCTGATTGATGCTCTGAAAAAGCTCCTTTCACTGCCAAATGCCAGATTTAGGTTTTAGACTGGTTATACCATACCGGCTTTTTAAAGTGCTGGGTTCTAATTTCTGCTTCTAAAGGTACACAGCGTTTTATTTTTGTCACATAGTTCAACCTAATTTAGCTTAAGCAAAAAACAGTATTGATCCAGTGTACCATACATAATTGAGTAATGGCCAATACATTTCTAGATCTGCGGATAGCTCTTTAAATTTTATGTTTCTGAAATATAAAATCTAATACAGTGTTTCCCACAGGTTGAGAATTTATCAGTGATCAACCGTGATGGGGGATGAGAAGGGTGTACTGGTACTGGTGCGAAGCTTCAATATATCCGACACTTCAAATTCTGCTGCAAAACAGCATTGCTAGTTATGAAAGGCATTTTCCCACTTTCAGAAGCATTTCAATGATATAACATTTTGGATGTTGGTAAATTCATTTGGGTGGGCCTCATAAAAGTAATTCTATACATAAAACGTATATCACAACCATGCTGTGATATGTGGTGGTTTTGTTTGGTGATGATTTGCCTCTGATAAAATCATAATACATGGTTTAGAGGACCAAACATTCAGCATGTAAGTAAATAAAAACATTAAAAATAACTGTTTGTGAATGAGCAAATTAACTAATTTTTGTTAAAGTAATGAAAAAACAGACTAACAATTGCATCTTTAATGTGTATATGGATTAATTTCTTTTCAGCTTACCATAAAGGACCATACCACTTGATTTTTGTATCTACCCGCATACACTTTATATTACTGCTGTCCATTTTCCAAAACATAAAACCATATTTTAATTTTTGTGTTATTTTACCAAATCCCCTAATTTTTCAAACTCAAATGTTCAGGTAATCACCCACCTTAAAATCCAGTGTTTCACCTGTTAACACCATTGTAGAAGGCACAATTGTTTTAATTTCTTGGTCAAAGCTGTCTTCTCGGGACTATATTCCCTGGTGGAGATATACATTTTTCTTCCATGCAACTTTGTGCTGGATCAGTTACATAAAGTCACTTCGACAAAAAATGTAATAGACATCCTGTTTGCTGTGATGGATTACTTATCTGAAGCACTTTTCAAGTATCAACAAGTTAATACTGGAATGAACTGAAATCAATGACAGTCTGGAAGGTAGGGAAAATAATTCTAAAATTTACTGTGCCTGCAATATATTTTGGAAAATCAGTGGCAGTAATGTAATGTGTATGCAGGTTGTATATGTTGGGGTCAAAAGTTCAAAATCACCAGTATGGTCCTTTAAGCTGTACTTTCCTTTAGCAAGATTAATTTTCCTGTCGTAGAATTTTCCTGTGTTTTAAAACAGTTTGGCCAAAAGCAAACCTGTTACAATGTTTTATCCCTGAGTTTGGCATACAGTATATTGCAATATACTGTATTTAACCTGGTTAGGCCTGATTAGGCTACGAGGAAAAACAATCCTGCTGACAGGAAATGATTCCCAGATATAAGTGAATATTAGCTGTATATTTATTTCTCTGTTTCTCTGAGCATCTGTTTAGTTATTTAGTTCGTTTGTTTTTCTTTCAGCTTCTTGTTTTATTTTTACGTACAGTGCCTTTCACAAATGTAATCTTTAATTAAAGGACCATACTACCCATTTTGCATGTTTGAGCCTAATATATTTAATTTTCATACACTTAACAACGTACATTTGACAATCATTTCCCAAAGCATACTACTGGAACTGGTGAATTAAAAATGTTTTTCCTACCTTCCAGACCAACATTGGTTTCAGTTCATTCTGGTATGCTATTAAAATCAACTTACTGATACTTGAAATGTTCTTGGGATAGGTAATCCATCATCACCAACAAGACGTGTATTCAGGGTTTTTTTTTAGAAGTTATGTAATTTTAGCATTTAAGTGCAATAAAAAGTGCAGAGTGAATGTATGTCTCCACCGGGGAATATAGTCCCAAAAGAAGACCCGTGTTTATAGAAAACCTTAAATGACCAAGACTTCATAAGGCTGTGTAACTATTAGCAGGAGAAACATGGATTTTTAAGGTGGGTGTATCACTTGAATATTTGATTTTGAAGATTATGAGATTTTGCAAAATATCAGAAAATTAGAAACATGTAGAATGGATGGTATGATCCTTTAAAGTAGTTGAATGGAAAAATAAATTCTTATCATGATATAAATATTTTCCTCAGTCGGCCTGGTGGCGTCTGATCGTAGTTTTGGAGACTTTCTGACCCCAGAACCAACTAACATCTGGAATTCTCCAGCTCAAGTCAAAGAATCTTGGAGATTCTTCCCATTGAGAAAAATATTTGCTTATTTTGTTTAATTTTGTTATATTTTTGTTCATATTGTGAATGAAAGATCAAGAGGATAAACATGAAGACATGTATTTCACAGCCCATTTTTATTTACCAAAGTTTCCAATATTTATGGATGGCTTGGTGTATATTAACTTCCTGATGTCAGGTTTTGTCTCCTTCTCTGGAGGCAGCAAACACTGCTGAGAGCAAAGCTGCTGTTCTGTCCTTCACCTGGACGTTATATTTGTCACCACTGTTACAAGCTGCCATTGTTACTTTTAATAACTGCAATGGTGTTACAGAATCACACTAACGTGGATAATATTTGGCATGTGAAGTTCATGAATTCAGCACCATGCACCATAATACTGCTTAACTCTCTCCTGCAAATTAAACATTTTACAGGATGTCTATTAGCATTTGCAGTTTTATCACCAGTGAGTGGCTGATCGTACATCAGCCGCTGGAATAAACGGACAAAGATCATCACCAGCTCTGTGATTTGCTTGCTTTGCCACAAAGCCTGAACATATTAGCATATATTCAGATTTCTAAATGCCCTGCTAACATAACGTAGCAGATGTTGGGGAGTCATATGGATGTTAGTGTATAACAGAGACCCCCTCAGGTATTCTCATTATTCTACTACTGAGCAGATGGCAGGGAAACTTACCACATTTACCATTATCCATCATACATATTCTTTTCCCAATTTACATAGCTGCACATGAGCTCCTACGGGGAAAGTACGGAACTCGAGGATTTGCTCTGCAGCTCCACTTGAGGCTCATGAAGACAATCTGACATGTCACTG
This sequence comes from Lucifuga dentata, assembly GCA_014773175.1. Lineage (NCBI taxonomy): Eukaryota > Metazoa > Chordata > Actinopteri > Ophidiiformes > Bythitidae > Lucifuga > Lucifuga dentata. The sequence goes on along the minus strand of VXCM01002159.1, from coordinate 49,315 downwards.
CCACTTCAGCTCAAACTCACATATTCTCATAGCTGTACAGAGGAATTCCAGTAGCTGCATCCCAGTTGTGTATTTTGAATTCTGAGGAGGAAAAAGCTGCTGCTTGATGATTTGTTTCAATAGTTGATTATTAATCAGGAGCCATCATATTTTTGAGACAGTCCTAATAAGCTGCTAAAATAGTGGCTGTATATCACTTATCGGGACTTCAAGCTTACAAATTGATGCATTCACAAGTTCTTGCATTTCAAAAATAACATGAAATATTACAGCCTTTTAGCTGTAAATTAGGCTAAGCACTGTGTCTTTGAATATTTGCTGCAATGTTTATTTTTATTACCATTTTTTTTTTAACCATCCTGATCATTTAGCTGTATTGTTTCAGTTGGGCATCATTTTTAAGGTTTTTTTTTTTTTTTTTTTTTTTCCCAGAGAAATCTACCTTTAATTGGTTATTGGTGGTGATATTATCATATCTGTCATGTATCCTCCTTCTCCTCTCATGCCTCTGATGTCTTTTATTGGTGGGAGCGGTGGAGGTGAGGAGCTCCAGGCCTGAAGGACGCTTTTCATCCTGGCCAGACACACTTGCTGCTTGGCTGCACAACATGGGTCAGTGCTTTACATTAGGAGCACCCTGCCAAACTCAGTCAACCTAACCTAACACACCTGGAAATGAATAAAGTGAATGTTCAATCAAAAGACAAGCACACTGTGTGACTAATATCATATTTATTTAAATAATAATAATAACAATCACGTAGCACTGAAACATTAATTGTTAATATCACAAAGGTGTTATTCATTATAGCATCATCCTCATCATCTTTCCCCACCACTGTTTTTTTGAATCAGTATCCAACTAATAATTTTCCCAAATGAAAGGGGGTGGCCCGGTGTTTTCTAATGTGATTAGAGCTTTGAATAAATCTAATTCTTGGCATGAAGTGAAAGATGAAATGTTGTCCTATGGAGCCAGTGGAGAATCTTGCTGAGGTCAGAGGGGGAGACTAAAGCAGACCTCCTGTGTCAGCCACTCTTATTTATTTGGAGCTGAGGCTCGATCCATCACCGCGCTGGCACTTCACACTGTCTCCCTGCTTGTAAGGCATCCACATCGCCCAGCTTCTCCTCAGCATCCCACCTTTACAGCTCCATGATCGACGTTTCATGAGAGACACCTCAAGGTGGGGCTAAATGGTCTTATATTCCCAATCATGTCGCGTAGGCGGAGTCTGACTCTCACGCTCCTTGCAAAGCTGCCTGCCAGCCTACTGTATATGACAAAAGCCAGAGGATGGACTGAGTGATATAAATCCTCACTTCTTATTTCTGCAGCTACTGTTTTTTTTTTCTTTTTTTTTCCTTTGCTGCCACGGCGTAGTTTATCTGTCAGGGAGATGGTTTAGATCACTGCGCCACTTGACAAGAAAACGTGTCCTAGTTCATGTCTGTACTGTAATCTGTTTTTACGCACAGCCTGCTCCAGTGAAGGCAGCAGTTCAGATCAGATTTCACATTCAGCCACGACCAGCTGAGAGAGAGAGAGAGAGAGAGAGAGAGAGAGAGANAGAGAGAGAGAGAGAGAGAGAGAGAGAGAGAGAGAGAGAGAGAGAGAGAGCGCTTGTTTCTCCGCTTTCCCTCCGATAGCCATTCTTTCTCTTTGGCAAGCCAGCAGCGCAAGAAAAGCCCTGCGAGGAGGAAAACCGGCTGCGCGCAAAATTAAAGCTCCGACGACATTTCCCCCTTTTTTTCTTTTATGTATTTTTGCAGATTCCAGCGAGAGCGCCACAGAGAATTAGACAGAGGGAAAAAGAGATGGACGAGCAGCCGAGGTTGATGCACTCTCACACGGGGGTAGGCATGGCAGGGCACCCCGGCCTGCCGCAGCATATGCAGGAAGGCACCGGAGCCACAGACGGTGATGGCAGAAAACAGGACATTGGAGACATTTTACAGCAAATTATGACCATCACTGATCAAAGTCTGGACGAAGCCCAAGCCAGGTAAGAGACAGATAGGTATAGGAGCCGATCCAACACCTTCCACTTTCAGCATAAAGCGAAGTAAATCAAATAAGAGAAGCAGAAAAGAAGAGAGAAAAAGAGAAGTAGATGTTTGGGATTTTAGGATTCGGTGTTGCGTTGCTGATCTGACTGCGCGTCTTTGTCCAAAAGCCGCAGAAACAGAGCAAAACAGCGATGACACGCAGCGCAAAGGACTATTCCATCAACTTTTATCCACTAACACGTTTAGCGAGACAAAGATAAACGTGAAAAATGCGAAAATCCACTCACATGGCCTTTATTAGTGTTACAGGCCAGCGTGTTTAAAAATACTTCACATCTAAATGTAGTAAAGGCGCATTTATGAGAAATAAACATATTTATTTAGTAAATATAAGCTGTAATTTCTGAGCAGCAGTCTGTTTGCTGCGTGTTTACAGCCTGATGGAACTTTTTACTTTTCACACTGAATTCAAGGCTTCGCCCACTTCATCTACATTAAATAAATATGAAAGTGACTAACATCCCAATTTTTTTTCCACTACAGCAGAAAAATCAGTTATGTGTTAACTATATTATTTTATTATAACAGGGTTATGTAAAAGTTAAAGAAATGACTTTTTTGTCAGGATGTTCTATTGATTTAAAGTTTTTGATCATCAGTGAAACTACCATTACTTTATATGTTTAAAGGACGATGCTATATAAAATACATATAATAAGATTACAGGGAAGTTGGGCCACACATACCGTATAAGAGTTAACCTGGTTTAAAGTAGTTGTAATATTTGTGCCTGTAACTGTAATAATACAATATTTATAAGCAGTCTTATATAGAGTCATTTATAGATACCAGATTGCCTAAATATGTTTCTTCTGCTTTATTGGTTATAAAACCTAATTTCTCTTTCAGGAAACATGCTCTGAACTGTCACAGAATGAAACCCGCCCTTTTCAACGTCCTGTGTGAAATCAAAGAAAAAACAGGTGAGTTCCAGCTCAGACCCTTCTTGGTTGTCTCTTTTTATTCAACCTTGGTGTCCATACGGTCTATAACAAATGCTGTAGGTCTGTTTGAGAAGATATCATGTACATACACAGCACATGCAGTCTATTTTCCACCAATAAAACATGGAGCTGGAGGAGATGCACAGCTCCATTTGTATTTTATCATCAAAGGGATTTTTTTTTTTTTTTTTTNTTTTTTTTTTTTTTTTTTTGCTTTACAGTCTAAATTTGACATTGGAGAACCTGATGTTGGATATTGAGTCACAACACAATTCACCATATAAATCCCACTGATAAGTCAGACGTGTTTCCTCGTGAAGAAAGTCTGCGTGTTTCAGCTATTTCACAATAGGAACTGTGGACAATTACCTCTAGCCTTGCTAATCAATTACCGTGTCAAAACATGAATAAGGTTCTTATGCTATTGTGGAATAATAGAGAGTTTTGAGGAAAATTGTCACACGCATGGTGATGTCTCTCCCCTTGTGAGTTAACTGTCAAATGTGGTGAAAACGTCTCATTCTGGTCTATATGGCGTCTCTATTAGAGCAGTTGTGAGAGAGCATGTCACCAGAATAATTGCAGGGAGAGAAATAACGTAACACAGGAGGCGTAAGTCATGTTTCCAAATCATTTTCCCTGTGACATTTTGAAATAGACGGAGATGGAATTCGGTGCACGCCAGATTGATGGTGTGCGTCTCATCTGTTATTTTCCCGTCTTTAGGCCGGTGCAGCACACAACTCTTCAAATGCACATTATTAAGATATTGAGCTGCGAAGCATGCCATTTCATTATAAAACAGAAAATAAGGATGAAGAGAAAGACGGTTTCTGTTGTTTCCAAGTTGCACTTCCTCTTGCTTGACCTTTGTGGCATTGACGACTTGAGAGCTGTTTGTTTCGTTTCTTGTGTGCGATCCCACTGTTGTCGGATTCTCGCGTTGATGTTTTCATTGATGTTTTGGTTGAAGTTCACCTCTCTGCCTCCCCAAAGCCCCGCAGTTTATCTTGAACGGCCTCTGCCTCAGGAGAGCGGGGGGCCTTTTGAAGCCTGCTGGCTCTCTCTTCTTTTTGTTGTCTCGCTCGGTGTTTGGAGGGGGAGTGACATAGTTATGCACAGTGTTTTACTCCCTGGCGCTTCTCGGAGTTCATCCAAAGTTCGGCTTGCTGAGAGTACAAAGCAGCCTGGACGTCTTCCTGCCTGCACACCCATTCTTTTCTCTTTTAGCTGGCAACCTATAAATACAAGGTGCAGGTTCGGTGTGTCAAAGGAGACATGTGGAACTCGTCTTGTTTTTGTCAACTTTCTGTATTTCACCATTTTAATTATAGAAGTTCACTTTGTTGCAAGTTTTAGTCTGAAATCTTCCACGTTTGTCGAATTGGAGTGTAAAATTGAAGCTGATTATTTTCAAATTCCAAGCAGAAATTTGGAAACTTATTTTTGCTCCTACCTCCTCTTAGCCTCTGCTGAAACATCGTTCCTTCCTCAGCTCAGATAATTACACAAATACACTGAGAGGACAGTCGGGTTCAGGTTAAATACAACAGCAGTTCTTACAAAGATCTGATTCAAGTCTGTGGAAAAAGTGTGTTTTACTTTTGTTATACATGAAAAGTGATGGATGCTTCTGTGGCTTCACATCATACAGGGCGCGTTTCGGCTTTATCAGCATGTGACTCATGTAGGCTCTTTTTAAAATTTAATTAAAACGTGCTCTTAGCTGAAGAAGGTCAACAATGTTTGGGACTTATTTTTCATTTTATTGTATTATAATTTCAGTTGCACTTGTTTGCTTAATTTATGGAAAATTTTAGTTGTGATGGTCAGGCAAAACATGTGGTGGTGTGCATAGTCCTGTACCAGAAGAAGACTTTGCTATCACTTTTTCTGTATGCCAAAATAAGAGTGTATGTTTTAAAGGATGTTGAAAGGTTTAAAGGACCATACCACCCATTTTCCATGTTTGAGCCTAATATATTCCATTTTCATACATGTTACGTTACTGACAATCATTTCCCAAAGGATAAAACCATATTTCAGTTTTCCTGATATTTTGCAAAATCTCTTCATCTTTCAAAATCAAATATTCAAGTGATACACCCACCTTAAAAATCCANTTAAAAAAAAAAAAAAAAACCTGAATACACATCTTGCTCATGATGATGGCTAACCTATTTCAAAGATGTTTCACGTATCAACAAGTTGATTTTAATAGTGTACCAGAATGAACTGAAATCAGTGGAGATCTGGAAAGTAGGAAAAACATTTTTAATTCACCATTCCAGTGGTATGCTTTGGGAAATGATTGTCAGTAATGTTACGNAGGAAAAACATTTTTAATTCACCATTCCAGTGGTATGCTTTGGGAAATGATTGTCAGTAATGTTACGAGAATGAAAATTGAATATATTAGGCTCAAACATGCAAAATGGGTGGTATGGTCCTTTAACTGTTATTTAATGTTTTATTTTGCTAAATATTTGGGCTATAAAGCTAGTTTATTTCCACTTTTTCAATACTTGATGCACAGACTGATGTCACCTGTGAAACCTCCCTCCCTCCTCTTGTTTAAGTTACTTTTAAAAAACAAAAAAAATATCCATGTTGTGTGCCGATCAGCTGCATCCATCACATGAACCGTCTCAGTCGTATCCACAGAGCTGCCGTTTGGTGACGTGGAGTCTAGTTTTTATCCCTGACAGCACCTGCAGGACACAAGGCCTGTGCTGATGTCTGAACTTCTGACCTGCTCTGTGTGTCTTTGCTTTGATGAAGTGAGATGATGGCCAGCAGACATATTGTGCAGAAGAAACAAAACAATAGTTTGGTTACACATGAGAGGAAAAGAGGAGGAAGGAATGCTTTATTTAAATCGGCGCCATCGTCTCTGGCTTTGTCTTCAAGCAGCTTCATTCTGTGCATATTTCACTTGTCTTTTATTACTTGAAAGGAGGTTGTGTGACTCTCTCTCTCTCTCTCTCTCTCTGTACGTGTGTGTGTGTGTGTGTGTGTGTGTGTGTGTGTGTGTGTGCTTATGTGCATAACATGTACATTCAGAATAGGAACAAAGCATAGCATCTGTAGTTTGGGTTTGTTTGCACTGTTAGAACTTTTCTTTCCAAAAACATATTCTGACTGCTGGTTTTGGTGAAACCTTAAAGGACCATACCACCATTTTGCATGGTTGAACTAATATATTCAATTTTCATACATGTAACATTACTGACAATCATTTCGTAAAGCATATACAGGAATGGTGAATTAAAAATGTTTTTCCTTCCAGACTTCCATTGGTTTCAGTTCATTCTGGTACGCTATTAAAATCAACTTGTTGATACTTGAAANAGACTTCCATTGGTTTCAGTTCATTCTGGTACGCTATTAAAATCAACTTGTTGATACTTGAAACGTTTTGGGATAGGTAATCATCATCACCAACAAGACGTGTATTCAGGTTTTTCAGAAGTTATGTAATTTTAGTGTTTAACCACAATAAAAAGTGCAGAGTGAATGTATGTCTCCACCGGAGAATATAGTCCCAAAAGAAGACCTGTGTTTATGGAAAAATTTAAACAACCGTGACTTCATAATTTGCCCTGCGATAGACTGGCAATCTGCCCAGGGTGTACCCCGCCTCTTGCCCTATGACTGCTGGGATAGGCTCCAGCTTCCCCCCCCCCGTGACCCTCAACAGGACAAACAGGTTTAGAAAATGGATGGATGGATGGACTTCATAATTTTGCGTAACTATTATTATTAGCGAAACATCAATTTTTAAGGTGGGTTTATTGCTTGAATATTTGATTTTGAAAGATTAAGAGATTTTGCAAAGTATTCTGGAAAACTGAAATACAGTTTTATACTTTGGGAAATGATTGTCAGTAACGTAACATGTATGAAAATTGAATATNGAAATACAGTTTTATACTTTGGGAAATGATTGTCAGTAACGTAACATGTATGAAAATTGAATATATTCAGCTCAAACATGAAAAATAGGTGGTATGGTCCTTTAAACTCTGAACTGCACTCTAATTTTCAGTTAAAGAGGCTGATAAATATAAATAAGACACAACTAAATTTTAACCTTGTCTTCAGTATGAGCTGTGTTATATCCAGCTGCCGTGCTCATAGGTGTTTGCAGTGATAAACGTTTCGTACTTTTTATTTTAATGAAATTTTTCAGGACTGTTTTCTTTCTCGACATCTGTTTTTTATGACTGATGAAAAGGCCTTTTTAGATAAGCAAATGCTTGACAAACTGATTTGGAAAATGAGCTGCCTTGACCTCTGTAAACACTTCGCCAACATCATAAATCTCCACCAGTGTCAAACAAAGCCACTCTGACCCAGCCGCTCGCTAAATGTGCCGCTCTGACTCGCTGTTTAATTTTTTTCCCCTCAACCTCAACTAAAGGCCAGCTTTCTTGTGGCTTGTGTTTGTGTAGTGTAAGGTTTCACGTCTAGGGGATCCTCCATTTATAAAAATGACTAGCCAAGTGATCTAATGTTATTTTTTGAAGGGTTAGAATGGGAGGGCAGCAGAGTAACGTTTGCTGAGGTGAAATGAGCCAGAGGTTTGATTTTGGAAGCCTAAAGTACTCAGAGCTGTCAGTCCGCTCAGTCAGGCTGACCAGCACGTCCTTGTATAAACACTTTTCTTCAGCCTTTAAGGCAACCGAGTATGATTTCCAGCCTAAAACATGTCACACAATGTGATGATGGAGAATAAAAGGAATGTGTGCAAGTTTCTTTTTTTACATTTTCAGCTTAGAGACAGAAGGAAAAAGGCCCATCTCATAAGGAGGATGATTGAACAGACTGAGATGAACACATGTTTAGCTGTAATGTTAGCTCCTACATGTCTGCTGTGACAGAGCCATGTCATGGGCAGCAACTCCTGTGTCGTGTGTCTCTTGGTGGACGGAGAGGCGATTGTAATCCGTGCAGGTTTTGTCTCTTTCATCCTTCCTCTCTGTGCTGATGCAGCAGCATTGAGGAGAGAGATGCCAAGCTAGCACCACAGCTGTTTCCCCACTTTCTCTGCTTCATCATCAGCAACAGGAAGAGCCAAAGTTCTGACTTTTAACAGTATTTGATACCAAATCATAATCACAGAATCATCACCGAGTGACACCATTGTAATGGTGCCTTAATACATTACAGTATAGAACAGTGTGGTTACGTTATACATTATGCAAATTGCCGCCTAATTGATACATGTTAATCATGTTAAGGAGCTTAATTATAGAAATCTTACTGTGCTGTGATTTGGTAATTAACACCAGCATCACATGTACAAGGAAAGGGATTTAAGTTCCTCTGCTGTGATCGTCTCATCTCAGCCTGCAACAGCTGCTTCTGTCTTTTCTACCTATTTAAAGGACCATTTTGCATGTTTGAGCCTAATATATTCAATTTTCATACACATAACTTTACTGACAATCATTTCCCAAAGCATACTACTGGAACGGTGAATTAAAAATGTTTTTCCTACCTTCCAGACCTCCACTGGTTTCAGTTCATTCTGGTATGCTATTAAAATCAACTTGTTGATACTTGAAACATTCTTGGGATAGGTAATCCATCATCACCAACAAGACATGTATTCAGATTTTTTTTAGAAGTTATGTAATTTTAGCATTTAAGTGCAATAAAAAGCATGGAGTGAAGTCCCAAAAGAAGATCTGCGTTTATGGAAAAACTTAAAGGACCATGACTTCATAAGGCTATGTAACTATTAGCAGGAGAAACATGGATTTTTAAGGTGGATGTATCACTTGAATATTTGATTTTGAAAGATCAAGAGATTTTGCAAAATATCAGGAAAGCTGAAATACAGTTTTATCGTTTGGGAAATGATTGTCAGTAACGTAACATGTATGAAAATTGAATATATTAGGCTCAAACATGCAAAATGGTGGTATGGTCCTTTAAACTGATGAATCTTATTTTTTGACCTGAATTTTCCGACAAGAGAAATGATTTTGTCCACTTTGATGAAGGCCAGTTGAATGCTCTTTAGCCTGGTCTGCACGCAGATTACCAAATATCCATGTCGTTATGACATTAGCACAGATTTCCATATTAACATGAACATGGATTTATGTGCTTAAACATGAGAGGCAGCTGCTTAAATATCATTATTTCTCTATTTACCTTCTTCTAGCGTCATAGTCCCTGCAGGTCTGCTCTGCTTTTTTTTTTTTACACTGGCCTCTTTAATATGTTCCGAATTTAATCAAGTCTACAAATTTGTTATGCATGTTAAATTGAACATGCAATGGCACATTTGATTGTAGTTGCCATACCAACCCCCTCAGGAGTTCATTTTCTATAATGTAGTGTTTGGAATCTCATTTCCTTCACTCTCCCCTGCTGCTACTTGCAGACGCCACCTCCAGGCTTCCAGTGTACGTATGCTATAAAAGAGCTTTCAGAGACTGGAGAGAGAGAGAGAGAGAGAGAGAGAGAGAGAGAGCGAGAGAGAGAGAGAGGAAGGGGGAGGGGGAGAGGGAGCGAGGGGGGAGAGAGGGAGAGAGAAAGAGAAAGAGAGGGAGAGAGAGAGAAAGAATCAGAGAATGGGAGAGAGAGAGAGATAGAGAGAGAGGGAGTGACAGACTCAGAGTGAGAGGGAGAGGGAGTGAGAGAGGGGGAGAGAGAGTGAGGGAGAGAGAGAGAGAGAGGGAGAGGGAGGGAGGGAGAGAGAGAGAGAGAGAGAGAGAG
>VXCM01002159.1:24152-39441 GCA_014773175.1 Lucifuga dentata | reverse complement strand
AGAGAGAGAGAGAGAGAGAGAGAGAGAGAGAGAGAGAGAGGCCTCTCTCCACATAGTGGAAATGACACAAATTAATATACACTACTTAAACCAGACTGAGATTAATGGTTGCCTTTCGCTGCAGTTTAGTCCTACTGTCAGTTTCCGGCTGCTCGTTGGACAAAATCAACACTAATCAACATTTATTCCACTTTTGCCCTGGGCTTTCAGGAGTCTGGCAAGACCGCGTGGCCCCCCCTTTCCTCCCAGCAATCCACCCCTCCCTCCGTCCATCTCGCTACGCTTTTCGCCTCTCATCCAGCTCCTCCATACATCACCCTCCTCACACCGCTCACTCCTCAGAGAAGAGTGCACCCCCCCATCAGGCCACATTACAGTCATGATAGACTTTCTCTTTTCATTTGCATCTGATATTTAACGCAGCACAGCAGTCACTCTGTCATCTAACAGTGTGTGAGTTATTTTTAGGTAGACATTCCAGTCAGTAATGTTATCTTCTACCAGTCACTATTACATTATGAGAAACAGGATATCTCTCTCTCTCTCTCTCTCTCTCTCTCTCTCTCTCTCTCTCTGTGTGTGTGTGTGTGTGTGTGATTGGTCAGATTTCTCACTGCTAAACTGTTCACCATCAATAAGACAAAGTTACTGCACAGCTTTTACTTTAGTTATTTCTGAATGGTGATAATATTTCAGCGTTATCATCCATGCAGCATGGTGTGTGTTGGTGTGTTTATGGTGTGTTTATGAGGTGGACACTGGGCTGTTCTGTCGGTGTGACGCGACATGCTGACATCAAACATCCTGCTTAACACGTCAAATTCACGCTGCAGTCCTACTGTTGCTGCTCACCTCTTTGTCATTCCACTGGCTCAGTTCAAACAGAGGGACAGTTATTAGGACATATTCCAAAGATGCAGCGATGCATGCATCTGTAACTGTAAAGGAAATGTTAAATTCTTAAAAGAAGGATTGTATTACTGCTGCATTATATTAAAAGAAGTTTTTAAGTTAGAAATGTTACTCCCATGTCTTTGATCTGTATAAGTGAATATTTACATCAAAAGTATTTCTTACTGATTTATTTCTTGTATATACATGTGGAATATATTTCTGGGACTAAAACATACATCTTTTATGGTGTGGTGCACCAATATAATATAAACATAAAGGAAATTATTATTTAGAGTGGTAATTCTTTTGCTAAAATTAATGGGGTTTTATTTCTTAAGCTAAATCTATTTAGGCCAACTAATTATTGTTTGTGTTGATGCCTAATTTATTTAAAGGTGTTCAAGTGCAAACTGAGATCATTCAATGCTATATTTTAATTGTTAATGTTAATTATTTTCACTGACTGCAGCAAATAATAATAATAATAATAATAATAATAATCTTATTATCAGAGCACTGTGCAGGAAACATTTCTTTTAACTGGTGATTTTGCATGCAAAGCCACCAGTATGGTCCTTTAAGATATATTCTGATGCGACCCAGTTAAAAACAATTCAGTGCATCAGTGTATCCTGAGTTTACATGATTAAACATCCCATAGCATTTAAATCTTTATGAAATAATTCATTTTAGTATGGTTATCAAATTTTGCAGTGAAGATGTGCAATAAATAAAATATATATATATATATATATATATATATTTATATATGTGTGTGTGTGTAGGAAATAAAGGAGCATGAGTTTCTCTAAGTTTCAGTTGTAATCAGTGTGTAACAGTAACTCAAATTAACTTGACCTGCTAATCTTTACTAGTGTATAAAACATAAATAGTATATAAAACATAAATGGTATCACCAAATAAAATGACCTATATTTCCTTGTAGGAATGTTTTGTATTGAGCTTTTTAAAAAAAAGTTGCTTCAAACTTCTTTTTCCATTGTTTGGATGGCATCGTGTCTTTACTTTTTATTCCACAGGAAGTCCAACATGCTAACGCTCCAGCTGTTTGGCTGAGCCAGCATCACTTGCCTGCTTGCTTTGCGTCACAAATCAGCTGCTTGGCTCTCCTCCTCACGCAACTTTTGACCTTTTGTTATTCACCTGGGTGTTTCTGCTTCAGATGGAGAAACATTTGTTGTGTAGTTCACCTTGTAGCCAAACCATTTCCAAACAGCAGAGGTAGCTCTCTTTTTTTTTTTTTTAGGANCTTTTTTTTTTTTTTAGGAATTTTTCAGGTGCTGGCTGTGCTAATTTCAGGCTTGCTGCTCATTTAATTTGATCTGCTCGTGCATTTTATGAAAAGCATCACGCATTGTGATATTTTTATTTAAATGTTTGTTTGAAAAGGGACCGATGAGAGACTTAGGTCATTCAAAGAATAAACTCACGCTGCACATCATAGCATTTTAGCCAGAGCTAGTTTGCAAAGGCCTGGTTGGGCTTTTACAGAGATACATAATCTGCAGTACAATACAACATTAAAATGATTATAAAAGAAAATACATACTTATGCAATTGAGCAGGGTAGACTATAAAACAAATACGTAACCTGCAACATAATATTAATACACAGTACAAATACTTATATACTGTCCATCATTAAAAACCCTAAAATACAATCACAGTCTCACATAATTTATCTAAATAAATAAATAATTATAATTTATATCCCGAACAAAAATAACACTGATATTATCACAAACAATATAATATGGCACATCTCTATTTCACATATGTCTCTTTGCCCTCGATTTCCTGTTCAGCTGCTTGATATGTTGGAGCTTGAACTTCCTGAACTGGCTAGTTCACGTTTTGTTCATGTATGAGGTGGAGGACTCATGCAGGAACCTCATTCAGGTCAGATTAGATTTAGATCTAGTTTATATATTATTTCCTTTTTTGGATGCATTTTTGTCCATCTTCTCAGGCTGTATGACCAGAGAATTGTCGTTGCACCAACTGGCCTCCTGTTTTGTCTGCTTTGTGTCTCAGGTGCCAACCTGCACTTTCCAAAATAAACTGTCATGCAACATGGCAGCAGAGAAAAATGTAGAACGAGCTTGTTTGTCCTGTGTGTCCCCTGAAATGAAACAAATGTTCCATATAAGAAAGGCAGAGTGGAAAAAAAAAAAAANCACACACACACACACATGCACACCGCCGGGGCAGTTAAAGCTGGAGTGTGTCTGTATCAGCAGGGGTCACAGCAGGTGGATGCAGAGACACAAACTCAAAATGTGGAGTTTCTCTGCATCACCATAATCTAAATTGGTAGTTGATGTATTTGGAAGTGATTTTGTTTCACTGTGGACCTGTTAGATTTTGACAGCTCTTTGTTGTTTGCACAGATTCTTCTCCAGAAATAGCTCGTGCTTACTGCAGTTAGCTTCTCCTCCTGTTTTATAAATCGTCTGTCATCTTCTCTCTGTGGCCTGACACAACACAGGAGAGAGCAAACGAAGGATGTGAAGCCGGTTGACGTCACTTTTAAAATGAAGTCAGACGGTTGAAAAGGTTGAAAAGTCACACATGGATATTTGTTACAGGCTCTCGTCCATTTCTGATCCTGGTTCCTGTTAGATGTGTGTGAGCATTTTCATAAATAGTGAAGGTTGTGTCACAAAGTCTTTAAATGGAAGTTCAGTCAGAAGAATCATAACCTGAATCCTGACAGGTAAAGTACAACAGCAAAGTGCTGCAGGGTATCAAACCAGGGAGCTCGTATAATGATGTTTCACTAAACATGGTGGATCCAGAGAGATTGTGGTTTGAATAAAATGGCAGCTGACCATTCTGTCATCGTGTTCCTGTTGATAATTTCATTTTGCTGTAAAGAGACAGTCTGATAAGTTAATATTCTGACAACAGAGATGAGATAAGGAGGTTTCAGCAGTTTGGAGGATAGTATAACCTTGATAAAATGCTTATTACAACGACATTGATTTTCACCATCCATCTTCATCTGATATGAAGTATGTAAATGGTAGCATGGGCTGGAAGTGGAGTACGCTGCTGTTAAATGGGCCATTTCAAGTGTTCTTTGTACATGCTGACTTCCAGAAATTCACTCTCATCAGCTCTCTGCACGTCCAAATCTGTTGATCCTCTTTTCCACCATCTTATTTTCTGTATCTTCTATAACCTTTTTTTTTATTATTATTATTATTATTTTTCCACTTTTTACATGTCATACAAATTGCATGCAGTAATACTGACAGTGTCAGAATGGCTGCTCATGAAATATTAACAGCTTGCAGACAATTTTACATTTTACATGGCTGTGTTTCTCCATTTTTAACGATGTCAGCACAGGCCGTGGAACATTTATTTGTGTGAGTTCAGGACAGGTTATTACCCCACCAGCTTTTTTCAGCTTTTACAAGCTGAAAAATGTATTTTTACCTCCCACGTCAACATGGGTTATGGCTGGTATCTACTCCAGCTACACGATCGCTGGATGTAAGATCTTGGGTATAATGAGGTTTTTGCTTTAAGAGCTAGTAATTATGCTTTTACCGAAAAGGTAAGATCAAACACTTTGCATTAAAACTGCACACATACAGCACCTGGATAGCTGCTAAAATGCCTACATGGCAATTAGAACCTGAACTGACTACGATAAATAATATGTGGGTCTGTACAGGATAAATATTCCCAAACATAAAGAAAATCAGTAAGAGACATCTTGTTTGTCTTCAGAATGTTTTTATGGATTGTGTATAATCTCACTGGTTTATAACCGGCCTGGGATCGGCCTCTCTGCCTTTCTGTTAGATGGCGCACATAAAGCTGGAGATGTTGCTCCTGAGAAGCAGCATTAGTTCTTTGGGAGGGAGCAGAACAACAAGCTTTGTGTCACGTGTGTGTTTCTGTGGATCGTTCTGTGGACGGCGTGTTACCTTTTCAATGAGCCTCAGGGAACTGATGGAGACGAGTGATGCAGACTCAGGTTAATGCTTTTTAATGTTTGGTTTTAGTGCTTACTGGGCTTCATCATCAATGAGCTTCATCTTTTTGCTGTTACTATTCGGTTCTGTAAAAGCATTCAAAGCAGCTCGTGTGCACGGATGATGCTGCAGGCAGAAAAGTGTTATTTCTGCTTTGTTGCTGTAAAAATAAATGGAGAAAAATTAGTTAATGAGGTGAATCCTCCTCTCTTATCATATGGGGCTGCAGCTACTTCTCCTCCTCGCTAATGATGATGTGTGGCACAGGTAGTTGTCAGCAAGGCATGATTAATTTAAAGGGAAAACTAGGCCAATTTGTCATACTGTAGTAACTGTGGTCACAAAGCAACACAAGTTGCAGCCTGATGCCTTTACAGACAGACGATTACAGACATCCATGATGTGTTTGGTTCTGCCACCGACACGATGGAGCAGCTTCAGGCAGGATTTTATCAGCATCTCTCAGCACAGAACTCACAACAATTAGCAGATAACTGCTCAGATATATGTGCATGTTGTGAGGCTGACAAAATGAACTGAGCATGCATGTGTCCACACTCATGCATTCAAAGGACCATACCACCCATTTTGCATATTTGAGAATAATATATTCAATTTTCATACACATAAGGTTACTGACAATCATTTCCAGAGCATACTACTAGAACGGTGAATTAAAAATTTTTCTTTAATTTCTTTTCTTTCCTTCCAGACCGCCACTGGTTTCAGTTCATTCTGGTACGCTATTAAAATCAACTTGTTGATACTTGAAACGTTCTTGGGATAGGTAATCATCATCACCAACAAGACGTGTATTCACGGTTTTTTAGAAGTTATGTAATTTTAGCGTTTAAGCGCAATAAAAAGCGTGGAGTGAATGTATGCCTCCACCGGGGAATATAGTCCCAAAAGAAGACCTGTGTTTATGGAAAAATTTAAAGGACCGTGACTTCATAAGGCTGTGTAACTATTAGCAGGTGAAACATTGATTTTTAAGGTGGGTGTATCACTTGAATATTTGATTTTGAAAGATTAAGAGGTTTCGTAAAATATCAGGAAAGCTGGAATACGGTTTTATCCTTTGGGAAATGATTGTCAGTAACCTTACATGTATGAAAATTGAATATATTAGGCTCAAACATGCAAAATGGGTGGTATGGTCCTTTAAAGTGCATGTGATTCTGTGTTCTGAGATTCTCACATGTAACAATGATCAGCGCTGTAATGGAAGTCAGCAGCTCACAGCTCTTCTTTGGGTAAATCTGAGGCTGCCAGCTGTTGCTCTGACTGCAGCGCCGTGAAGACAGCAGAACCTTCGACAGTCAGTCGTCATATCTGTCTCAGACCGTCCCGACAACCAACCCGGGCTCCCATGTCACAAAGACCGGCTTGTCCTCGGAGAGACAGGTGTCAGCAACTGGCCAAACCCCCCACTTCATGCAGGCAGATGCCTGCTGCGATGGTGCCACATATTTGAAGCTGAGAAACTTGGAAAGGAGGGTCATCATCTCTGTCACCCATTCAGACTGGAGCTCCATCAGTGTGTGGGAGCGCTCATGTCAGATACGGAGCATCCACCAGAGAAGGCTGCTCCAGTCCAAGAGTATTACAGAGCAGAGCTACGCACCGACGGACTGACATACTGACTGACAGCTTTATTGTGTCCTTTGAGGAATGGGGATGAAAGGCTCTCACGAAGAGGCCTTACAAACGCAGGCCACTCAGCAAGCATGGCTTGTTCCTTTGTATGCATTGTTTCTGTATAGAATCCTGGTCTTTTGACTGACAACATTCTTGCTAATTAAACAGCATAAAAATACAGGTCCAGAGCTTTGGGCCCAAACAATCATGAATCAAGAATTTCATCAGAAATGTTTGCTTGCACCTAGTATTCTAAAGACAGGTGCATATAGACTGAAAGCTGATAGCTGAAAGGATGAATCACTTGCAAGCAGCTGGAAATTGTGCAGCTCTAATTTAAGAGAGATGCAGAGAAATGGAACTCCAGGAGCTTTGACTTTTTGTGCTGCAATCTTTATAATGTAGCTGCCGATGATTGAAGGGTTGAGGTTTGGGGCACTAAATGCCACATTTAAGACTGAATTTTGGAGTTTCAAGTGAAGCTCAAGTCACACAGTTGATTTTGCAAAAATGTCACTTTGCAACCTGCTTTTTAGAGAGAGAGAGGAAGAAGGAGGAGAAGAGAGGGAGGCAACTGGAGAAGTCAAATTTCCATCATTATAGAGGGAAATTTGTCCACATTTCCCTGCTGTTCTACCTGGCATCGCATTTTTTTTTTTTTTTTTTNTTTTTTTTTTTTTTTTTTTATTCACAGAAATTACAGAAAATTGTGAAAACCTAATGACAAATGCCTCTTTCTCTCTCATTCCTACTTCTTCATTCTCTGTGGCTCATTCCCCTATTTTTTCGTCATGTTATTTTTGTAGTCGTCTAAATTGATCCACGGTGAAGCCAGACAACGATTGCTGTATATTTAATGTCTTTCAGCAGGCACATTAAGAGTGCAGTTTGTATGGGGTGCTGTGACATTAATAATTTAATTGCAGTCGTGTATCTGAATGCTGCTGCAGCGCCAAGTGATGGATATTTTTAATGATATGAAGAGTGAAGCCCAGAAAGATCAATGCATCTCTCTCTCTCTCTCTCACACACACACACACACACAGAATCTGTCAGTGAATCTAAGGGCCTGGTGCGGATGATTGTGCTCCCATCCTAATATTGTTTTGGTCTGTACGCCGTCTAGTCTGATCTTACAGGCTGAAGGTCTCCAGCCCAAATGACTCTGTCCCCTCTGCTGAGGCTGTCAGAACTGACAGTCCTCATGTTTATTTCATTTTGCGTCTGGCCTGTCTCGTTTCCCTATCCTCCAATGTCATTAACGCTCTGAGCCAGGACCCTGCAGTGGCGCGCCTAATGAATTCCTCTGTGGCTCCTCACTCCCCTCCTAGTTACCCCAGCTCAAGGTGTCAAATTAAAACAGCCTGGGAAAGAAAGAGGAAATGCTTTTGTTTGTCTGTTTGCATGTGTGTTCACGTGTGTCCCTATCTAAACGCAAAGCAGGTTTGGGGCTCTGATTTGTTTTGAGAGGTTAAGAATGAGACGGTGTTGATATGTTCCTTAGCATGCAGATGATGAGGCTGAAGAGGAATGAAAGTTGTGGCTGATGTGAGGGATCCTGCAGCATGAAGACTGTTTCTGATGTTGACATACTGTTTTAAACCTTCTTCTGGATTTCAGCCTAGGTGACGTGTTATCTGATGAAAAAAATGTTGCTTCTAACATTTGGGATCACTCAGATGATTTGGTGAAGGAAATCAACAGTAGTGTGGATGCTTGGATGACTGCTAATTATCCTTATTTAGTTGTCAGTGTGATTAGCGTAACAAGGGAAGACATGTTATTGAGCTGTGAGCCTGCAAAGGGAAAGGTTTGCTTTCTTAGAATCACATGATCGTCATATAGATTACATCTTGGAGCCTTTATGCTGAGCATTTACTCATGTATGCTGTTACTTTGATGAAATTTTACTCAAATAAAATTAAAAGTACTTGTGGAAAAAATTACTTAGTACTAAGTACTAAGTAATTTGTTTCAAATGTACTTTGAATAAAAAGTAGAGTTACCAAAAAATGCAAAAATACATACATTTTAAAAAATTTTGCTGCAATGCTCTCTGAATGAAGACTTAGCATTGACTTTGCAGTTTTTAAAATGGGCTATGCTGCTGAGCATTGTAATTTTAATAGATATTATTCTCTATTTGGGAGGATAAAAAAAAAAAAATGCAGTCAATTTAACCATTACAATATTTTACTAATGAGACAAGCATTTAATAAAAATTCCACGCTGAAACTGTCCATCCTACACCTGCTAATGCTAAGGTCTGTTAACACATGCTAATGCTAAGGTCAATTAGCTCAGTAGCTACTCTTAATCAACATTAACGTGTGCATTTTTCAGTAGCTAGCAAAACTGCAACCCAGACACAAGTGGAAGAATATTATTTTGGACATAGATGTCAGCAAAGTTATGGGCTAGCATTAATAATTAACAGGGTAAAGTAGCTAACTTAACTCCGCAGGTAGGTTTGATGCTGAGTTCTGATTAGCCGCTAACTCCACATTTTTCAGCATCAAAGTTTGCTGCATGCTGTAGCTGTGTGTTTTTTTTCTTTATAAAGCTAANCCACATTTTTCAGCATCAAAGTTTGCTGCATGCTGTAGCTGTGTGTTTTTTTTCTTTATAAAGCTAATCTGGTCGTTTAAATGTGGCCAGGGATTGTTTTCTTCTAATTTGTTGGTTTTCTGGTCCTCTGAGTGAGTTCTCTCCATCTTTAGCATCGTGGGCTTTATTTTATTGCAGCGGCGGCAGTTCCTCCGCGCTTTTTTACGTCTCTGATGTTTTTTTTTTTGTTGTTTTTTTTACTCTGTAACGATGTCAATTAAAATGTAGCGAAGTACAGTACTTGTAATGTATTACTTAAGTAAAATTAAAACTACTTTTGAAAAAAGTTATTCAAAAAAGTACAAATACAGAAAAAAATGACTTTGTTACAGTAACGAGAGTAAATGTAAGTTGTTACTTTCCACCCCTGACCATTAGTTGTATCGAAAATGCTCATTACTGTATGTGATCATTTTTACGTCACAAGCTATTACAACGTCAGTCTTGTTACCAAACGTCTGGGATGCACCAGGTTCTGTTGTACTGTATGGCTCAGTAGGGTGAGCCACTGTGTTGTATATGTGTTGTATTTTCTCAGTGGAGAAGCCTTCAGAAAGCACCAGAGTGCTGCTGCCTGAGTGTCAGGGGAGCAGGCCTCCCTGTGTGGCTCTACTTCTCTGACAGCACCAGAAGATGGAAAATGGTGTCAATCAATTCATCAGAGCAACACGGGTGGCTGTGGGGAGAGGAGAGCTGTGGGCGTGGTATGGCAGCATATACAGGAGGTGCAGTGCATGATTATAGCTTCCCTGCTGCAACTATTTCCCCTCGCTGCTGTAGCTGATGCTGCAGTACCTTAATGGACTGACTGTACAACCATTGTTTCCCAGCTACAAGGATTCCTGTGGAGGGTCCTTAGTGGACCATGTTGGCAAGCTGCTGTCTCGCGGTGACATCCAAGGCTTCTAAAGACTTGCTTCCCTGTGAGCATGTCTATATGTGTCACAGTCAGTGATGTTTTGGACCATCTTAGCACTCAAAGTCCATGCCTTGTTAGACTAAAAGAATGTGCTGTGTTAATTAAATATGTGTAAATATGCTTGAATGGGCTGCTTTTTCACATTAGGAGAGATTTGTGGAATTGGCGCTGTAATATATTTTAATTAAGGATTAATTAAGAAATAAAGGGGATTTTATTTTGCCTGGCAGACTGGGTTTGGATGCGATTCTGGCGTCTGCTGTGAGCTCATCAGTGGAATATTGAGCACACTGGCTGCTTCACGGGAGCAGAGGGAGACTCTCTCAAGGTCTCTTGAAAACACAAGCCCTCTCCTCAACAACAGGCATGTACAGTGGTACAGTGGGAGGGAGTGGCCAGTGCATTGGCTTAATTAAATTTTTCTACCCCCCACCCCCATCACACACACACACAAGCACACACAACCCATCTTCACTCTCACCCATCCTCTTCTCTCTGTTTCGGCTGGCAGAGCAGCAGAGTGGCTCTGAGACACGGAACACTAGTTGTGCTGGCAATTATGTTAATGGGATGCTATTAGGCCATGATTCCGTATGAGCAATTGGGGAGAAGAAGAGCCCCGGCGGCAGAAAATGATAACAGAGCGTGTGCCTCGTTGATACCGCTCCAGCAGGATCATTTGCATAATGAACCCCCCCCCCATCANCCCCACCCGCTAACGAGGGGTGTGGCCTCGACACTGAGCTACTTAGAAGGCTCAGGAGTCGCAGCATGAGGGAAGCTGACAGCAAAAGCACCATGTGACAAAAGGATTCATGGACTGACTTCACCAGTCATTGTGGAACCCGTTTTGGCACAAATGTTACTATAGCATGCAAATTCATGAACTGGCTTCTTTGCAAACTCAGTTTAGAGGATCATGTTTTCTTCTAGAACCAAACATGACGACGCAGGTTCTTTATACTGCGCTGTTATCCTGAAAAACGAAAGAAGGAATCTCTAAATGCTGACTGATTAAAGCATGTATTTAAGATGCTTTTGTTGCTTATGTGAAGTGTTGGCATGTTATTTTGTGGTTGTTTGTTTCTAACACACACACACACACACACACACACACACACACACACATACATACACACACTGGTTAATTCCTGTAGGATGAATCACTGAGCATTAAGAAGGAAACTAGATTGTTAGCTGTTGAAATACAAAGAGCTGAGCAGAGATTGTTCCGTTTCATTGTGCTAAATTTTCTAAACACACATTTGATTTCCCTTCTTTTTCCGTATCGATACTTGTGTGCTGATGCTATTGATCCCAGTCCTGATCCATTTGGTTGCACGGTGCAACATCTTTATCTTTGCATTCGCTTCCCTCTTGAAGCCTTGATGTATTCTTGTGCTTCACTATGTGTCCACGCTTGTGTGTGTGTGTGTGTTTTCCTGCAGCACGGCCAGCCGACTTCAGACATAGCCTTAGGATTTGATCATCATGATGTCAAGTCCAAGGGAAGACATTAAACACCCAGAATACCCCTTCAGCTGCTCTCCCTCCTCTCTTTCTCAACCTTTCATTCTCCCTTAATGAGAAGTCCTCCTAATTATTTCAGTGGTTGGAGCGTGGGGACACAGCCGGAGTTAGATCCCCTGCGTTCGGACGTGACTGCTATGCTGATGAAGGCAGGGGATCAATAATTTAGGCACTAGCTTTAATGGCGGTGTGAGAAGAAAGTGATACATCTGAGTCCAAGACTACA
Source organism: Lucifuga dentata (assembly GCA_014773175.1). NCBI lineage: Eukaryota > Metazoa > Chordata > Actinopteri > Ophidiiformes > Bythitidae > Lucifuga > Lucifuga dentata. Next base: position 27,614 of record VXCM01002159.1, on the reverse strand, counting down.
TTTAAAGGCGCAGCACAGCTAAAAATCAGCCTGCTGGAGTTAACTAGAATCCTGAATGTGTTTGCTGCAAACAGCTGACATGTTGATGCTTACTGGAGTCCTTATAAGATCAGTCTGTGGAAGTATGTCCTGCATGCTCAGTTCTTGCAGAGTCACTCTGAAAATCTTGGTGCCAGCTGATTTGCATTTGAAGTACACTGGTTTATAATTGATTTAGAGACATGAATATTGACAGTATCTGATCTGGTTGATCCATCGTCAAACTCCTCTGTGGAGAATAATGAAGCTCTGAGCATTTTTCTGGTCAGCTTGCCTTAGTGGATGCAACCATATATATTAATCTTTAAGTTTACAGAGCCTTGGCTCTACGAAGACCTTCCATCTCCCTCTGGGGAGGCATCCATGCATCTTTAAAGGACTCTTCACATCAAGACAGCCTGTGCAGAGAGTAGCCTGCAGTCTCTCCCTCAATTATTAAAGCTCAGAATTTGATGCTGTGTTTTAACTTAGCCTTGAAGGGAAAAGGCAGCCACATGCAGAGGACAGTAGCCTAGCCAAGCCTCACATCCCTGAAGAAGAGAAAGATGGTGACAATTTTCTCCGGCCATTAATTCTTTTTTATGGGAACTTGGAAAAGGTTTTGAAACATTCATATGGAATTCATATTGCAGACATTCCCTCTTTAAACAGAATGATTCACTGTGGGTTGCATTACATTTTCCCTGCACTGCATACACTGTCACTGTGATAGAAAAGGGCTGCAGCCAATTACACAAGGGGACACATTTGCTCACAGTGTTTCCTTTGATTGATGTGTGAGGGCTGTAATTTGAGCTCTAATGAAGTCCACATGGCTGAGATTGAAATGCTAGCTATTGACTTAGCCTAACAAACAATAGCATCTACAACAGACATCAGTGTGCTTGACAATGGAAGTGGAAGAAATTCTCAGTTCGTTACTGAGTACAGATTCCTTTGATTTGATGTCAGTTATTTCTTTCATTGGAGAGCCAAAGAATTCATGCAAACTCCACAGATTGTTTGACTCATGGCAGTGGTACGCATACAAACTCCATTCATTATCTCTCTGAATTGTAGCTGTCTTTAAGTCTGATTAAATATTGATAACCGTGTAAACACTCCTGCCATATTGAGTGTTTTATTCCGAGTCACAGTCTCCCTCTGCGGTGTGGAATGAACAGCCGTTGAGAAACAGGCCCTTTGTTTCTGGGCTCACTGTTGATTTATGGTGACAAAATAAAGTGTTCTGACACAGAGCTGACATTAAGGCCTGCCTATTTCCAACTGAGATGTCAGTGGATTTAAATAAATCCTTCTGCAAGAACAACCTCACATGCACGGCCTTAGTTTGCACTGCATGTGAAGCTGCTGCGAACAGCGATGACTTGCAGTAATTTAATATTGTCTTCCATAGGCATAAATATTCTCTGGTTCAGAAAAGATTAGCATGGCGTAATTGATAATTGACAAGATTTATTCAGCAGCCACAATTAATCACCACAACACTTAATGAAATGATTTGTTCCAGAGAAAGAAAGTCGTGCCTTTGATTGCTTCATTTCTATCTGCTTTCCATAGTGTTGTCTAAATGGCTTGCAAATAGCTTTTTAGAAGTTCCTTTTAGTCAGCTCAAAGGAAAATGTGTCTGCTGTTGATTATCGCGTGAGTTTTTGAAGCATCCTCATGCTGTTGGAACTCATTACCACCTGAGTCTTTCATGCTACATAGCAGTAGATGCACATAATGCTGCAGATTCTCTCTCTCTCTCTCTCTCTCTCTCTCTCTTTCTCTCCCTCTGTTTTTCACCCTTTGAATAATATGTCTCCTCCCAGCAGAAATTCTTTCTTTCCCTTTTTTTTTGTTTTTTTTTTTGGTTTTGTTTTTGCCTGATATGTCAGGGTCAGCTCTGTGGCTGTGTGAAATCTAAACATTATAGACTCGTGCTGCATGTGTGCATACAGAGCTGTGTCTGAAATGCCATGCTCTCGGGAGAAGGAAGCTACCCATATATAAGAAATGGATGGTGTAATGTGCAGTGAGGTAATGGGTTTATGCAACACACTGGAACCAAAAAGCTCATTAGGAGGCTGGAGTCTTAACCTCAGAGCTGCCTTTACTCTCTGTGTCATAGCAGCATACAGGGGTTTAAGCTGGAGGTGAGAAATCCATGTCTGTAAAATGTACAGGTGACACACTGTATGTATGTATGTATGTATGTATGTATGTATGTACGTATGTATGTATGTATGTGTGTATGTATGTGTGTATGTATGTGTGTATGTAGGTATGTATGTATGTATGTATGTATGTACATGAAAGTAAGTATGTATGTATGTATGTATGTACGTACGTATGTATGCATGTATGTATGTATGTATGTATGTATGTGTGTATGTATGTATGTATGTATGTATGTGTGTGTGTGTATGTATGTATGTATGTATGTATGTACATGTGTATGTACGTATGTACGTATGAATTTATGTATGTATGTATGTATGTATGAAAGCAGCAAACCAGCCAAATTGCTTCTGAGACAAAGAAGTAAAATCACTAGAAAGCACTCAGTATTACAGTAAAAACTAAACAAGTGGCCTATATGTGTAGAGAAATCATGGTAATTCAAATAAATATTTTAATCAATAAAATGTCAAAAAAAAAAAATGAAAATGTCCATCACAAGTCCCAGAGCCCAAGGTGATGTCATCATTTAGCAAATTTCAACAACAGTTAAAAATTTAAATGTTGTCAATTTACAAAAAACATGAAAAAAAATACAGAAAATTCTAACATTTAAAATTTGAAACCAGCAAATAAAAATGTTTTTTGATTATTAAAATTGCTGATTAATATTCAGTCATTTTCTTTTTTTTTTTTTTNTTTTTTTTTTTTTTTATTGTTTTTGTGCTATTTGATTTACAGCATCTAGAAATCTCCTCCAACATGTTTGTGAGCTAGAAATCATTAGAAATATTGTAAAGTTTTGATGAGGATTTTGTTGTACAGCTAGAGTAGTGTTTTACTGAGAGCTGCACACAACACGGAGAGAAATCCAAGGACGGGCATCCTGCCATCTACAGTCTTATCACACATGAGTGGACAGCACATCAGCTGACTGACTGAGCTGCAGTGTATGTGTGTGTGTGTGTGTGTGTGTGTGTGTGTGTGTGCGTGCACTCGCTTCACTCGGTGCTCGTGTCAGGATCACAACATGAAGCATAACATGGTTTGATCATGTTCTGTTTGTGAGATACAGACATAGTTTCTTTGGGGGTCTGTGTCCTGTATTTTATAAGATGTGTTTGGTGACCAGACAGACAGACAGACAGACAGACAGACAGACAGACAGACAGGCAGGCAGGCAGACAGGCAGGCAGGCAGGCAGGCAGACAGGCAGGCAGGCAGACAGACAGGCAGACAGGCAGACAGGCAGACAGACAG